>SKCR01010888.1:0-180373 GCA_019454045.1 Zanthoxylum bungeanum | reverse complement strand
ATGAATTGTTAAATTTTTGTATTAAGCTCTTCATCTGTCATCTGTGAAATACATGCTTCAAAATGTCAACCTGAGGATGCAAAGACGTTTCTACATTCGGTTTTCATCCTCTGATACGAAGGAATGGATGGTTCAGATAGATCTTCTTCAAACATCATGGTGGTAAATCATGCTCCAAGATCTTCATTTTGAGGATTGAAAGTTGATCCTCCGTTGTTGTGCAGTTGGTAAAATAGATCAGCTTCATCCTCGTCAGAATCTGAATAATAAAAAGTCAAATGAGACTTGCCGGTTCGGGCTCCTGAACTGATACCTCTGGTTTGATACTGCTCAGCCCTCCTCTGTGAAGTGTCATTGTGAAATGATTGGTACTCGAAGGCTTCATCAGTGTCATCTGAAACTGTTCTTGAGGTATGTAGTTTTGGTTTTCTGTGAATTGTCTCAATTGATCTGTCATCCTCTGAATGAATTCTGATTGTTCTTGAATACTTTCAAATTGATTCTGACTTGTTTCAAGAATTGTATCAAACTTTTCTTTTCATTCTTGAAAATATCTTCGAGCATGTTAGCAACTGATCTTCTTCTGATGGTTCTGGTTGTTGATGAAGATCATAGGTAGATGGTGGATAAGATGGAAATGTTGTTCTGTGAAATGTGATGGCTCGTCATACCATGAAGGATCTTGATAGCTCTAACACCTGGATGGTAGTTGTATTCGCAATAATCTCTAGGGTGGTTGCCATTACATATGTCACATCTCCCCATTGCGTTTTGTTGAGCAAATGTGGTATTGCTTGGTTCTGGCATCCAGTGATAATTGTTGGGCTGGACAACAGGCCTCAGAAAACCGGACTGTTGCTCCCAGATTTGGGGTGTATATTCTAATAAAGCTCGTGATCTCTCAATCTCCCTATAATGTTCCATTTTTCAATCACCTGAGAACAAAAGAAAGAGATAAAAATTACAGATAAAAATAAAGAGAATTAGATACAAGTAAATTAGATAATTCAAAATTAATAACTCAAGAAAAATAAGTCCCCGGCAACGGCGCCACCAAAAACTTGACCGGCGTAAACACACACGTATAACGCAAGCGCACATATCGTTCAAGTAGTATAAAATATCGATCCCACGAGGACTTAATTCCTACTGTTGTTATTAATTATTGAATCTATTTATTTACAGATATCTAATTGAGGGAGAAGAGAATGATTGCTTGATTGATTGGTTGATTGTAGATTTGCTAAATAAATAAATAAATAAAAACACAAAAGAAAATACTGAGAAAATAAAAAAGACACAAAGATCTAGGGTTGTGAATAATTCTAATATCTTTTAAAAGATGAAGTGATTATTTGTTTGTGTAATAAATCAGTTTACTAACCTGGAACACTAAATTATGCAAAAGCCTATGTCGATGGTCAGACGCAAATACCCAGTTTAACCCAATTGAACCATATGTCTATGTCAACCAAATTATCTGGATTCATTAAGTTTAAGTTCCAATTAGGGCTACCCCCGCCCGACAGGTATATGTCTATCCTGTAAGGATATCTATTAAAGGGTTATCTATCCTCAAGGAAGATCGTGGGCTATTAAGTCTAAGGCTGAAACCTAAAATCCCTATGTCTAGTTCATTTTAGATTTACCACGTCAATCTTATTGGTGATCAGACAACAAGAAGCATTAAGCTTAAGACTTAATAAGTAAACCTTTAAATTACCCAAACTATAAAATAACCACTTATAAACGGTGATATTAGAATTCATCACAACCCCAGATAACTAACACATAACTGGGGCTAGTAAATACTTAAAAGTAAAAGACATAAAGTAAACTATGAAAAGTAAAAGACATAAAGTAAAAGCTGAAAATTGAAACGTAAAATAAATAAAATAAAAATGCTAAGGTAAAAGGAATTACTTTTACTATTTACTATTTTAGATATCTCCCATATAAAATATATATAAACTTGTGATAATATTACTAACCGACCAATCTGGCGGTATCCTTTATTAGTCAAGTTTAAACCAGATTAAAATGATTACCAAGACCAATCTTGGCGGTATCCTTTTTAAGTCAATAATTTAAATAGTGAATATATTATTTTTAAGGTAGACTAATCTAAATAGTAAAAGTAAAAGAATTACCTTTCACCATAGCTGGGGAAGTTACCTCCTCATGGTGAATAGTAAAACAGTAAAAAGTAAAAAAGTAAATTACTATATTAACAAAACGTAATTAAAATTATTTACAAAATAAAAAACTAAAAAAAAACTAAAAACTAAAAGAAACTAGAGAGAGAAACTCTCTCTTTACATCAAATAGATGAGAGAGAGTGGTGCCACTAAAACTGAAATTTGAAGCTCTATTTAAAGGCCCTGGTAGGCTTCCAGCGTCGCGACGCCAAGGCCTTTGGCGTCACTACGCCAGCTTCTGTCGACGTGGCATGCTCTGGTTCGTCGGTTTGCAGATTCTGGATAAGCTGATAAGGTGACACGTGGTGAGGTGGTTGGCTTCAATTTTTGTGACATGTGGCAGCTTCTGATTGGTCGATGAGATTCTTATCTGCCACATGTCAGATAAGGATTAGAGACTCAATGATTGATGCTGACATGGCGGTGATGTGGTGACACGTAGGTAAGAGACTGTCGGCACCGTAGAATTGCGACACGTGGCACTTCCTGATTGGCTGATGATGACCTGGTGATGTGGCTGATGACATGGCAATGACATGGAGTGACACGTGGCACACGTGGCGATGGCGACTGTCGGCACCGTAGGATGTTGACACGTGGCACGGTGCATGTTAGTAGATCGGCTGTGATGGTGACACGTGTCACGACGCACATTAGCAAAATCAAACTTTTTTCAGATTCTGACACGTGGACCAGGCGCACGTTAGCACTGTCCGGCGCACGTTAGCACTGTCCGGCGCTGAAGGTCTTGGCATCGCGAGCAGGATTTTACCAAAATGCCCTTTCCGTCCAATTTTCACTGTTTTGGCCCAAATTACCTCCAGAATGTCCTTGAAACTTTATTTATCTACAAAATAACACAAAACACATCAAAATATCCACAAAACTCAAGAAACTATACAAAATATTAGGTTAAATGAGTGGGAAATAGTGATAGAAATACAACTCATCACAAATCACATGTCACTTGAGTGATGTGACAATTTGATTGATTGATTGATGTGGTAGTTGAAAAGCATTAATTGCTTTTGCTTTTTTACTTTTTCGAAAATGTAAAGGGTTTTTGTTATTTGATTTTTGGAAAATCAAATGTATATAAAACAATTTTTTTTTCCTCTCTCTCTTACCACTTTCGGTCTTCTCCTTTTTCCCTCCTCTTCTATCACGACCTGGAGCCACTTTCTCCTTTTTCCTTTTCTGGTTTTTGCCGAGAAGCAGTGAGATGAAGATGATGATTTTGTTGCAAAATCAAAGTGATAGCACACACCATGAGTCTTCCTAATGTGAAAGGGCAGTGAACACATGAGCATGGAATCCCTTTTGAAGCTTGAAGCTTGGAGCTTCAATGGAGTCTCCAATGGCCGAATCTTGGAGGAGCTTGAGGAGCCAAAACCGAGCAGTCCACTGCCAAGGGGAGCTGCTACCGTGACTTTTGAGGGAGCTTGAAGGCTCGTGTTCATCGCGTCGCAAGATCCGTTCATTGTGAGTATGTTCCGCCATTCTCCTTTGTGTATTCATGCGTTTTTCATGCTTGTTGATGATTCTTAGGACCTAATTAGAATCCAACAATGGTATCAGAGCTTATATCAAGCACATGAAATTTTTAGGGTTTAACATTGGGCCAAATCGATTTGAGCATTAATTGGTTAAATTGTTTGATTTAGTTTGGTTGAATGAGGTTTAATTGAAGTTGTGCATGATCAATTTCAAGAAAATTGGATTGGATCAATTTTCCCCAAAACCTTTAGCTTGGCCGAAAATGGATAAGCCCTAATGTCTTGGTACTTTTGTTTGTTTGATCATTGGATGACTTAAAACAATTGGGTAAAGTTGATTTGCGGTTCAATTGGATTGATTTGGGATTGGACAATTTTCCCCAACTTATGGCTTGGCTGCACCTATTGCTTTTTTGAAATTCATGGTTGTTTTTATTTTAATTCATTGGATGAGTGAATTGATTTGGGAAATGATGATTGTGGATTCAATTGGATTGAACCAAATCGAATTGTAAAAAACCCTAATTGCCGAGACACTTGAAGCATGTATTGGTTTGATTTTGATTGAATTGTGTTGGAAACTATTTGATGTTAAAGTGCATGATTAATTAGGCTAATTGATGTTTTAGAAATGTTAATTGGGTAATTAATTGTGTATCACACTTAGGTTAATTAATTGTGGAATTTGGAATTTTATAAGTTAATTAATTGGGCTTGAAATTGGATTTGGGCCTTATAGGTTGTAATTGGCTTTTGGGCTTGGTTGTACCAAGTTAGGTTTAGGCCAATTTTGTTGGATCCAATTGAGCCCAAAACCGCATCCATAAAGTCAAATTATGACTTAATGGACCTTAATTATTTAATTGGGCCTAATGGGCCAAAATTGATTTCTGGGCTTATGGGGTAAATCCCATTGGACTTTGGTTATCGGTTTGACCCGAGTTGACCAAAAGTCCACGCCTTAAAGAAATTAATTAAAAGCCCATTGGATTTAATTAAATAAACGTTGGATGTAATCGGGCTTTGAGACTTGTAAAGATTGAATTTGGAATTCAAGTCGTAAAGGTGTTAATAAAGTGTAATATTTAATATGGAATTAAATAGTGAATTAGTATTAAATACAAATTGAATTGGATTTAATTTTGTAGTTCAATTTAATTCAAGAATTGTACTTTGAGTACTTATTCGCAAAACGAGTTTGACTCGAGCAAAATCAAATCGTTGTTTGAACATTGGATGATCACTAATTATCAGATTAATTAATTGGATTAGATTATTGATAACATGCTTGTGTGAATACAGTTGCGATGCATGAATAATGTATATCGGATGGATATTAGATGGGTGGGATAATTTTAGAAATTGTTGTAATAAATTTGATTTATTAATTGGACCTGCGAGTCCAGCCTTATTACCTCCATACTCTTTGTATTCTCTTCTCACATATTCCCCTCAAGTAAAATGAGGTTCTTTAGAAGTGTAGTGTAACGGGTAGAAGTAATACATGTGCTAGCTGGAGAGAGGAAAGGGAGAGATTTGATCTAGGATCAATGTGCAAAGTATCCATCCGCATATATTTTATTTTATTCATATCCGCTTTATTATGTGTTTAGAATGCATGTTTAAGGGTGTATGATGATGAGACCTTAACAAAGATAATAAATTGGTTGCCAATTTGCACACGAAAAACCCTCGCTAAATATTAACGGGTAGAAGTAATTTTGATGTAATCATAATGATTTATGATTTAATTCAAAACGAAAATGATTCTTGTGTATATAAGAGGGTTAGTGGGAGCACACTGACAGTGGTTGTCCTATAAAATAATGATAATATGTCATTTCTTGGAAATGATATTCCCATAAAATAACTATCGGCGAAAGCTTGGCTTTCGAAATACTCTCCGAGCAACCGTACATTAAAATGTACGCGACCTGGTGTCTCATACACTTTGAGCATATGGATTCACACAACAGCCAATCCGAGTGATAGTCACTGGATTGACGTTAGAACATCCGTTAGTATCTTAGAGAACTAAGGATGTTGTTCTTAGTCTATGGAGAAGGAGAACTTGAAGTGACCGGGATCACTGTAGCAAGTTTCCTATAACCGATAATGGCGACTAAAAGTCACAAACGGTACTATACAGATTGAATAACGGTACAGTGAGCTGGAAATCTTCCAAGCAAGATACTGTTACCAAATAAACAACAAATGCGGGTTAATTGCAGCAGCCGAGGCAGCAATAGAAGCCATCTGGGTCAATAACAATATATTAGATTAGATAAATTTTTGTTAGCAGCTGAGCTAGGCTCGAGCACAGGCTAAAGAATTAATGGTCTCATCAACGATCCATAAATACTTCGATATTCATCTGATTCGTTCGGATCATACATCATGGAGATGTGATGATCGAATAATCGCATCAAGATGATATTTATACAAATCCGCTGACGAAAGCCTTTTCTCAGTAATTTGAGCCAACCGTACATAGTTCGGGTTTTCAGACACTCGAGTGACTGACTATAGGCCAAGTGGGAGATTGTTGGACAATTATGACCATCAGAAGCATATTTGTACAGATCATGGTGTTGTTGTACAATTAACTATGTGACAAAGGAGATTGCACTCTTATCATTTGTGATAGATCACCTAGATATAATGATAGGAGTGTTGGGTAATTCTAAGGTCCCAAGATCAAATCAAGACATGAAATTATGTGTGACACATCAACGGAGGTAGCGGAATACTCACATTGATCGGTAGAGTCGATTTGAAGACAAATGAACCCAAAAAAACGCACTGCCATGTAAGCCTACTGCATGCAGTCCACTGCCTACAAAAACAGAAAATTAAGTGAAGAAACGGAGCTCCTAGCTTCGTCGGATGGATCCCGTCTCATGGTCGAACCTCCCTACCACCTTCGCAAGACTTGTAAGTGTGCTAGCACTTGATTTCTCACCATGAGAAACCACTCTTGCTTCCCTTTAGCTCACGCCCAAACTGGTTCCAACCAGTGAACACTTTGCTCAAATGGGCGTGAGAGAGGAGAGAAAATTTGAGAGAGAAGAAGTTGTGTTATGTTAATTAAAATGATTTACCAAAAATCAATTTATATTTATGCCATAATTTATTAAATTAATAATAAATTATGACACATAACATGCAATGGCTTAGAGTATAAAACACTCAATTTCCATGCAATAACATTGAGTGCATTGTACACAATCTACATGCAATGACATTGATACAAGGTACACAATCTACATGCAAAGCATTAGAATGACATGTGTCATGTGGGCCCCACACGTTCCCAAATGAAAGTGGGCCCACGTGCACTCACGCGTTCGGGTTCGATATTTCCGAAATACCGAGCTAACGTCGCGACGTTAATTCAATCGAATTTAAATAAATAATCGCCCCCGGCGAAATTATTATTTACGTCGCTAACGAATTAATTCTTAATTAACTCGTTTGCCCGAATTAAAATCTGATTTTAATTCCGCGTCGAAATCTAATTTCGTCTAATATATCGAATATATTAATACATCGATTAATTCCGAATTAATCGTTCTCTCTCTTTAGACGACATTTTATCCCGGATAAAATATCTCCGTTATTATCCTAGATTAATTTTCTCTCTCTTCTATATAATCCCAGATTATACAAGAGTGCGAGTTGTGCGTCATCGGTGGATTATCGGGAAGCGACCCATGAGATCCCCGGATAATCTGGCAGTAAATACGGTCGTCGGAGTATCCGAATCACGTACGTACCAAGTACTACGTTCTACCGATTTACGAGACAAGGTCGACTCCTAGCAAAGCACCAAGTCTACCCAATTCTCCGGACATATCCATTTAAGAATATTAAGATCTGTATCAAGCGTAGTATACAATTGTATTGTGCATATCGGCCCAGTATCGGATAATCACGTGCTAGGGCTGGGGCTGGATAAGTGTCTGCCCCGTCCGAAACACATATCGGATGTCTGGTAACTAGTCTCTATAATCGGATATTCATGACCTGGTCATAATATCACGATTGGATGCGCATCACTTTAAGAGCACTAATACCGTATCCTGCGTGACATCATCTCCATTAGACTGGAGTGACACTTCCGTCTTGACATCACATCCAATACACTACGATTCTCTGATAAACCCAGAATAGGTGAACACAGAACCAGTTAAGATCCCCCACCACCAAAACTAAAGTTTACCGATTGTCGTAAGTATTAGCGATGTAAGTCTCAGGTTAAGACTATACACACCTACCTTGATTTCGGCCTCCCATAGACACCTAGTCATAATACCAATGGGATTCCGAAGGGTCTATCCAGAGCGAAGCTGTTTCCCGTACCATCGGTGAAACACGACCTCCTATCGCACTTGCACAAGTATCCAATACTTATATATATGAGAACTATGTCGTTGTGCCCTCACAACGCGCACAAGTGCAATACTAGTCTATTCCGCATTATCGATGTCCAGTCTCGATAATACTACGACTAGGGATATTTAATGATTAAACCTTGGGGACTGATACTGTCTCATATCATTCTCAGTCCAGGAACTAATCATAGGGACCTCTCTTCATTTATATATCTATGGTGATCTAATCACAAACGATGAGAGTGCAATTTCCTTATTACATAGTTAATTTGCTACAACAACACAATGATCTGTGCAAATAGTGACGCTATGGGTCATATTATCAAACAATCTCCCACTTGGCACGTAGCGAGTCACTCAAGTGTCCTACACTCGAACTATGTACAATTCGCTCAAATTGCTGAGGAAAGGTTTTCGTCAGCGGATTTGCTTAATTATCGTCTGACGCGATTTACACGATCATCACATCGCCACGATGTATGATCCGAACGAATCAGATGATACAGAAGTATATATCTGGATCGTCGATGAGACCTTTAATTCCTTAGCCTATGCTGACGCCTAGCTCAGCTGCTAACAGAACTTTATCTAATCTTATTAGATTTATTTTCGACCCAGATGGTATTCTATTGCTGCCTCAGCTGCAGCAATGATCCGCATTTGTTGTTTATTCGGCAACAGTTATCTTGCTAGGAAGATTTCCAGCTCACTGTCCCGGTGTTCAAACTTTATAGTACCGCAGTATTTACCGGTTTGGAAACTTGCAGCAGTGATCCCAGTCACTTCAAGTTCTCCAACTCCATAGTTTAAGACAACATCTTTAGTTCTCTCAGATACTAACAGATGTTTTTAATCTTCAATCCAGTGACTATCACTTGGATTGACCCGATTGTGACTCCATATGCTCAAAGCATATGAGACACCAATACAAGTACATTTTAAATGTACAATTTCTCAGAGAGTGTTAACAACTCCAAATCTATCCCAGTAGATCTTTATTCCTTGAATAAAGGTTGTTACTCCCCAGAATTCTACAGAGAATTTCTATGAAAGAATATTTATGAAAACCAAGCTTTCACCAATTGTTTTATGGGAATTTCACTGTCAGTGCGCTCTCCCACTAACCTCCTTATATACACAAGAATTATTTCGTTTTGAGTCAAATCATAAACCATTATGATTATTTCAAAACAACAGTTCCAAGAACCTTATGCTTGCATCAATCCAAACATGGATCGAATAACCCGCAACCTGGTTTGTCGGTTATACAAAATCGTCAGGATGTTGTAAGCATCCTCCAAAAGGTTTCCTTTTCAGGAAAGCGATTTTGATTTGTAACTGACATATTTCATCAATGAAATATACAGTTATCAACAAGCATCTTCAAAATGGATTTATCATGGCAACAGGTAAAAAGGTTGAACCGTTATTAACATAATGTTGATAACGCTACCTTTCCGTCAAAAGCCCTGCTTTGTACGTTGGTATGTTGCCTTCCATGTATGTCTTCCTTGAAGACCTTTAATGTACCATAGGCACAACGCCTTGTGGTACAACAACTAGTATCCAAACATAGTTGTTATACATGGAATCCATTTCGGACTCATGGCACTTTGCCATAAAATGGAGTCGATACCTCGTATCACTTCCTCTAAACGTAGTCAGATGGTACACCACCATAAGATTGACATCTTTATGGGGTGAGATCAGAAACCCATACCCTAGGTTGTTTTCTGACTCTATCCGATCTACTAGTTTCTTGTGTATTTGAAGATTAATGGTATAGATTCATCATAGATGAACTGTTTGTGTTCCATTAAGGACTTCGTGCCTTGATCAGTATTACCCCGATTTTCATCGAGTATCACTATCCTCCCACTGACCACTGCATATCGGTATTCCTCTCAGGAAAACCGCATGGTGAGCAACAATTATATTGTTCTCATGTGGGATTTACAAGTACTATATTTAAGGTTTCCCTTAGGATAACTTATATTGGCACTTATCCAATTTGGGTCCTTAGTTTGGTATCATCCAAACGCTATGCCTCGCATACCCAAATTATCAGGAATGAGAAACCTCGTTTCTTCCCTGTTCATATCCTATATGATATCTGTCAAACAGATTTATATGGAACCTTATTCTAAATAAGTTTTGCACTGTTAATACATATCCTGTTGAAGGAAATAGTAGCTCAGAGCGACTCGTGATAAACCTTATGTCCAACAAAATTCGGTTTTGGTTCGGACACACCGTTTAACTAACGTGTCTCGGGAGGAGTCCTCATACGAAAGAATACCGTACTCTTTCATTTACATATGAAACTTACTGCTTAAGTATTTTCCATTACGGTTTCACCGTGCGGAATAATACTATAGCCGATCTGTTTGTCTACTTCGTGTCGAAACTCTAAAGTTTCCGATATGTGTTCTTCAAAAGAAACACATAACCACAACGTGATGTCACATCCGTTAAGGTCACGAAATATTCATGTTCACATCTAGCCTAGCTAGATATGGGCCCACTAACTTCACCACCAGAATAGGGCTAACAGATCGGTGGCCCTTTTACTATTACCAAGTAAATAGTATTTTAGGTATATTACCTAATAAACTAGATTCGCAGACCTTATTTGAATAGTCAAAACAGTCCTAGTACCCACTCTACAAAAGTGTGGATATACGAGTCTTGTTTAATAAACTAGATTCGTAGACCTTATTTGAATAGTCAAATCAGTCCTAGTACCCACTCTTCAAAAGTGTGGATATACGAGTCTTGTTTAATTGTGTCCCAGACAACAATGCCACAAATAAGTCTCAATTGATCAAATCAATTTGAGCTATTTATTTGTCATTTTATATGTTTGAGATTTTATTTATATTCAAAATATAAATTCTGTTATTTATCTCAGTATCATCTTTATATATTGAAACACTTTAGTGTTCTAGAATATAAAGGTTTTATCCGCAATGGATTAAACACTGATATAGAGATAATGTCTCTAGTTAAACTAGTTACATTATAACATTTCCTAATTTAAGTACATACCCAAAGGGTAGTTCCTAAACTTAGGTATCTGCGGTCGAAACAGCGACTTTCGTCCCGTTTCCAATTCGCAGAGAAATCTCGGCTTGAAGCCAGTATCCAGCTCACAGCGGATTCTGAACGTCAATACATATATTTTATGTACCACACTAAGTATTTAAAATCCAATTTTAATACTACTAGTGAACATAACTTTGACAAATATTTTAAAGTTAGAGCCTCGCCCTTTCTTTAATTCCTTCGTGTCTTCCATATCCAAATGGTAGTCACTTTGAGATATGTCAATTATCCTTTTCAATATTTCACAAACCTTTGGCCAAGCCTTGGGTTTCGGAATATCGAAACGATGTGCACCTTGTGCTACATGCCCTAATTGCAAACTTTGACTTTTCTCCACTAGAATAGTCAATTAATTCTCCAAGAATTATTAATTGCAATTTTAATACTTTTAAATCTAAAGATAGATTTATTGTAAGTATATTAATTAAGCACTAAAGTCATCATCACATAAATCTTCCAAAGACTTTATGCTCTACTATTTGCTTAATTATGGGCTTAGTAATAATAAGTTATTTTATCAAATAAATTAACCTATTATTAATTCCCAATTGAAAATTAAATCATTTAAAACATTTAATCCAAGGATTATATATTTTAAATATTCAACCTTTTCAATTCTTTACTTGATTTTAATAGTCCAACTATTTAATCAAATTATTAAGGTACTATTTATTATAATGATTACAATAATCCAATTATTTAATCAACTATAATTTTAATATTGATTACTATAATCCCATTATAAAATCAACTATCATTTAATTCAATTATATTGATTACTATAATTCAATTATAAAATCAACTATATATTGAATGAGTTTGTATATAGTCCAACTATATATATAATTTAAAACAACATAAAATATTAGTCCAACTAATACTTTTAATAAATATGACGAGCAAAATAAAATTGAGCGTGTTTAGCGAGTATTCGAACGAATGTTGCAAATTCAATACTTGCCTCCCACTATTTTTCGTCGAGCCTCTAACCCTCTGTGGAGTACTCGGGAAACCGTGTTTCCTAGTGGGCTAGGATCCTATTAAATAACACACAACCCTGACTTTGGCCAATAAAAAGCTGTATGCTATTTAACTAGGTAGATCTCACAGATCAATTGGATCTCATCCAATTCCTAGATCCGGTTAGGTGGACATCCAAGTCCGAAACATATGTATAATGTCAATGTATCCAATACATTTTCCTAACCATATCCTCTGAATCATTTAGGCCTTGGCTTTGGCCAAACACAAACCTAATGATTCCAGTTAAGCGGGACCCATTGACGAGGATAGTTTTTCGTAATCAATGTCATTGGACAAAAGTGATCTGACTTTGGTCAATAAAAATCACGATTTGGACAAGACACCGATATGCAACAAAACTCTCATGATTCAGTACATCCTTGATTGACAAAGGTCTTGACTTTGGTCAAAAACAAACCAATGCCAACTTGCGATCTTGAACAAGAATCATTCAATGGAAGGATATTTGCTTAATATAAAATGAGGGTTTTTCGCGTGCAAATTGGCTACCAATTTAATTATCTTTGTTAAGGTCTCATCATCATACACCCTTAAACATGCATTCTAAATACATAATAAAGCGAGTATGAAATAAAATAATAATGATATGCGGATGGATACTTAACACATTGATCCTAGATCAAATCTCTCCCTTTCTCTCACTCAGCTAGCACTTGTACTACTTCTACCCGTTACACTACACTTCTAAAGAACCTCATATATAGAGGGGAATAGGTGAGAAGAGAATACAAAGAGAAAGAAGGTGATAAGGCTGGACACGCAGGTCCAATTTAATAAATCGAATTTATTACAACAATTTCTAAAATTGCCCACCCGACTAATATCCATCCGATATACATTATTCATTCAACACAACCACGTATTCACACACATAAGCATGCTATCAATCAATCTAATCAAATTAATTAATCTGATAATTAAGTGATCATCCAATGTTCAAACAACGATTTGATTTTGTTTGAGTCAAACTCGTTTTTGCGAATAAGTACTCAAAGTACGAATTCATGAATTAAATTAAACTACATCATTAAATCTAATTTAACATGTATTTAATACTAATTCATTATTCAATTCCAAATTAAATATTACACTTTTATTCAATAAACCTTTTCGATTTAAATTCCAAATTTAGTCGTAACGCGTCTCAAAGACCGATTAACGTCCAACGTCAATTCAATTAAAGTCCAATGGGCTTTTGATTGATTTCTTAAGGCGTGGACTTTTGGTCAACTCGGGTCAAACCGATAACCAAAGTCCAATCCGGGATTTACCCCATAAGCCCATAAATCAATCTTGGCCCATTAGGCCCAATTGAACATTAAAGGTTCATTAGTCGCAATTGGGCTTTATGGTTAAGGTTTTGGGCCCAATTGGATCCAATCCACTTGGCCTAAACCAAACTTGATAAATCAAGCCCAATAGCCCAAATACAACAATTCAAGCCCAAATCCAATTTAAGCCTAAATAATTAAATTACACTAATCCAATTACGCAATTTAATTACCTAAAGTGCATTATATGATTAATCAACTAAATCAACATTTTTAAAAACACCAAATTAGTCTTATTAATCATATTCAATTCATTATCACATGTCAAACACACATAATGAAAAATCAAACCCATTTACATGCTTTCATGCTCTCGGCCAAGGAGGGATTTTGTGTCCGATTTGGTTTCGATCCAATCGAACCTACAATCGACATCAAATCACCATCCGATTTGATTTTATACACATCCAATGTCACAAAATCAAAATTCCAAGACATTAAAGGGCATTACTCATTCGGCCAAGGTGGAATTTTTGGGGAAAATCATCCAATGCATTTTTCATAAAATTGATTCCATGTAACATCATTCTATATACATGTAAGCATTCTTATTCATCAAATTTCACAGAACATGCTTCAATCAATTTCATCACACATCATTCGGCCAACATCAATATTTGGGGAAAATTAATCCAAATCATTTTCATCAAAATTAGTCCAACCAAATGAATTTAAACATGTTATAAGCATACTCAAACAAGCAATTTATTCAAATCATGCTCAACAAACATTTACCCAAATTTTAAGCCCTACAAATTTCATGCTTGCAACATTAGCTCATGATGCCATTGTTGGTAAATTCTAAGGTCCCAAGATCAAATCAAGACATGAAATTATGTGTGAACACATCAACGGAGGTAGCGGAATACTCACATTGATCGGTAGAGTCGATTTGAAGACAAATGAACCCAAAAAAACGCACTGCCATGTAAGCCTACTGCATGCAGTCCACTGCCTACAAAAACAAAATTAAGTGAAGAAACGGAGCTCCTAGCTTCGTCGGATGGATCCCGTCTCATGGTCGAACCTCCCTACCACCTTCGCAAGACTTGTAAGTGTGCTAGCACTTGATTTCTCACCATGAGAAACCACTCTTGCTTCCCTTTAGCTCACGCCCAAACTGGTTCCAAACCAGTGAACACTTTGCTCAAATGGGCGTGAGAGAGGAGAGAAAATTTGAGAGAGAAGAAGTTGTGTTATGTTAATTAAAATGATTTACCAAAAATCAATTTATATTTATGCCATAATTTATTAAATTAATAATAAATTTATGAC
Source organism: Zanthoxylum bungeanum (assembly GCA_019454045.1). Lineage (NCBI taxonomy): Eukaryota > Viridiplantae > Streptophyta > Magnoliopsida > Sapindales > Rutaceae > Zanthoxylum > Zanthoxylum bungeanum. Next base: position 165,530 of record SKCR01010888.1, on the reverse strand, counting down.
ACATAACATGCAATGGCTTAGAGTATAAAACACTCAATTCCATGCAATAACATTGAGTGCATTGTACACAATCTACATGCAATGACATTGAGTACAAGGTACACAATCTACATGCAAAGCATTAGAATGACATGTGTCATGTGGGCCCCACACGTTCCCAAATGAAAGTGGGCCCACGTGCACTCACGCGTTCGGGTTCGATATTTCCGAAATACCGAGCTTACGTCGCGACGTTATTCAATCGAATTTAAATAAATAATCGCCCCCGGCGAAATTATTATTTACGTCGCTAACGAATTAATTCTTAATTAACTCGTTTGCCCGAATTAAAATCTGATTTTAATTCCGCGTCGAAATCTAATTTCGTCTAATAATATCGAATATATTAATACATCGATTAATTCCGAATTAATCGTTCTCTCTCTTTAGACGACATTTTATCCCGGATAAAATATCTCCGTTATTAATCCTAGATTAATTTTCTCTCTCTTCTATATAATCCCAGATTATACAAGAGTGCGAGTTGTGCGTCATCGGTGGATTATCGGGAAGCGACCCATGAGATCCCCGGATAATCTGGCAGTAAATACGGTCGTCGGAGTATCCGAATCACGTACGTACCAAGTACTACGTTCTACCGATTTACGAGACAAGGTCGACTCCTAGCAAAGCACCAAGTCTTCCCAAGTTCTCCGGACATATTCATTTAAGAATATTAAGATCTGTATCAAGCGTAGTATACAATTGTATTGTGCGTATCGGCCCAGTATCGGATAATCACGTGCTAGGGCTGGGGCTGGATAAGTGTCTGCCCCGTCCGAAACACATATCGGATGTCTGGTAACTAGTCTCTATAATCGGATATTCATGACCTGGTCATAATATCACGATTGGATGCGCATCACTTTAAGAGCACTAATACCGTATCCTGCGTGACATCATCTCCATTATGACTGGAGTGACACTTCCGTCTTGACATCACATCCAATACACTACGATTCTCTGATAAACCCAGAATAGGTGAACACAGAACCAGTTAAGATCCCCCACCACCAAAACTAAGTTTACCGATTGTCGTAAGTATTAGCGATGTAAGTCTCAGGTTAAGACTATACACACCTACCTTGATTTCGGCCTCCCATAGACACCTAGTCATAATACCAATGGGATTCCGAAGGTTCTATCCAGAGCGAAGCTGTTTCCCGTACCATCGGTGAAACACGACCCCTATCGCACTTGCACAAGTATCCAATACTTATATATATGAGAACTATGCCGTTTGTGCCCTCACAACGCGCACAAGTGCAATACTAGTCTATTCCGCATTATCGATGTCCAGTCTCGATAATACTACGACTGATGATTTAATGATTAAACCTTGGGGACTGATACTGTCTCATATCATTCTCAGTCCAGGAACTAATCATAGGGACCTCTCTTCATTTATATATCTATGGTGATCTAATCACAAACGATGAGAGTGCAATTTCCTTATTACATAGTTAATTTGCTACAACAACACATGATCTGTGCAAATAGTGACGCTATGGGTCATATTATCCAACAAGGAGGTTCCCTATGATTTGTTCCTGGATGGAGAATGATATGAGACAGTATCATCCATGAAGGATAAATCATTAAATATCCTAGTCGAGTATTATCGGATTGGACATCGATAAATATGAAAAGACTAGTATTATACTTAAATGCGCGTTTGTGAGGGCACACGACATAGTTTCTCATATATTTGGGTATATGGATACTCATGCAGTTGTAATAGAGGTTGTGTTTTACCGATGGTACGGGAAACAGCTTCGCTCTGGATAGACCCCTCGGAATTCCATTGTAGTATGACTATGTGTCTATGGAAATCCGAATCAGGGTAGGTGTATTTGGTCTTAACCTGAGACTTGCACCGCTAATACTTACGAACAATCAATATACTTTGGTTGAGGTCGTCTAGGCTTTAACAGTTTCTGTGTACGCCAATGCTGGGTATATTGAGAATCGTCGTGTGTTGGGTGTGATGTTAGACGGAAGTATCACTCTAGTCATATGGGATGATGATCACATAGGGTACAGAACTCGTTCTCTTAAATTGCTCTAGCTATCATGATATATGACTAGGTCATGTATATCCGATATATAGAACTGGTTACCAGACATCTGATATGTGCTTGTACAGGGCAGACACAATTCCAGACTCAGGTCTAGCACGTGATCATTCGATGCTGGATCGACATACACAATACTACGTATACTAAGCCTGATATAGATCACATATTCCTATAAGGATATTTCTGGAGAACTGGGTAGGCATGGCGCTTTGCTAGAAGCCAACCTTGTCTAGTAAATCGGTATAAACGTAGTACGAGGTACTTACGTGTTCGGATAGTCCGACGACCGAATTTACTGCCAACATATCCGGGGATCTCATGGTCGCTTCCCGAAGATTCACCAATGATGTATGACTCGCACTTTATTAATCTGTGATTAATTAGATGAGAGAGAAAATTAATCTGTGATTAATTATGGAGATATTTTATCTGGGATAAAATATTAATTAAAGAGAGAGAACGATTAATTTGGAATTAATCGATAAAATAATATATTCGATATATTAAACGAAATTGGATTTCGACGCGGAATTAAAATTACATTTTAATTCGGGCCAACGAGTTAATTAAGAATTAATTCGTTAGCGACGTGTGATAGTGATTTTGCTAGGCGTAATCGTTTAATTGCGTCGCAACGGAAAATTCGTTGATTCGGAATTAGCGAACCCGAGTCTGAGTGTGTTTGCGAGCGTATTCGCATTTCGAATTCGAATGCGGCACGCAAGTCACATCAAGCATCAAATCGCTAGTCATATCAAGCGTCAAATCACATGTCACTTTTAGTGATGTGACAATTTGATTGATTGATTGAGTGATTGATGTGGTAGTTGAAAAGCATTAATTGCTTTTGCTTTTTGACTTTTTGGAAAATGTAAAGGGTTTTTGTTATTTGATTTTTGGAAAATCAAATGCATATAAAACAATTTTCTTTTTTCTCTCTCTCTTACCACTTTCGGTCTTCTCATTTTTCCCTCCTCTTCTCTCACGGCTTGGAGCCACTTTCTCCTTCTTCCTTTTCTGGTTTTTACCGAGAAGCAGTGAGATGAAGATGATGATTTTGTTGCAAAATCAAAGTGCTAGCACACACCATGAGTCTTCCTAAGGTGATAGGGCAGTGAACACATGAGCATGGAATCCCTTTTGAATCTTGAAGCTTGGAGCTTCAATGGAGTCTTCAATGGCCGAATCTTGGAGGAGCTTGAGGAGCCAAAACCGAGCAGTCCACTACCAAGGGGAGTTGCTGCCGTGACTTTTGAGGGAGCTTGAAGGCTCTTGTTCATCGCGTCGCAAGATCCGTTCATTGTGAGTATGTTTCCGCCATTCTCCTTTGTGTATTCATGCGTTTTTCATGCTTGTTTGATTATTATTGGGACCTAATTAGAAACCAACACAACTTACATCACATGTCACTATTAGTGATGAATGTAGTTGGCTAGTATTTTTTACAACTTTTAACACACAACACACACACTTTTTGAAAGCAACTATTCACTCTCTCCCTCACCACTCTCATTGTCGATTCTTCCTTTCTCTTGGAGAGAAAATTTTGTTTCAATTTTTGGACAAAGCTAGCACTTTGGGAGTCAAAGAAAGGTGATAGGGAAACTCACCCTAGAGTTTGGAACTCAAATGCAAAGCTTGGACCTTCATCTTCAAAGAAAGTTTTGATTTTTTCTCATTCGATCAAAGTGAGTATTTCTGCAACTCCATTTGATTTATTCACACACATATCATGTTTAGAGACCTTGGGCATTTCTAGGACACTAACATCTCGTAGTCTCCCAATCTCTATTTTCATGAAAGGATATCTTTAATGAATTTGACATAACTGGGCATTTCTTCCAACGTTTCTGCAAATGAGATGTTGATATGCAGTTTTTTGAATACCTCCAAGAAATGAGCAAACTGCTTATCCAGTTTTTTTTTCTGGAGACGTTGTGGAAAATGTGGAGGTAGGTGATTCTTTCTTGCTCATTTTCCTTTGCTTCTTTTTCCTCCACTTTATAGTTCTAGCTGGTGGAAAGTACTTTGTAAGGAATTTGGTGGCTAGAGTGTTCCAAGTTGTGATGGAACCTTCTGGCAGTGAATGTAGCCAAGCTTTAGCTATGTTTTTCAAGGAATATGGAAAAACACACAGTCTCATTGCTTCTTCAGTTGCTCGGTTGTAGTTGAAAGTGCCGCAAACTTCCAGGATGTTGCTGATGTGGGCATTAGGATCTTCAGTTGCATTCCCCCAAACTTAATTAACTGCTATATTATCTAAAAGCATGTTTTGATGTCACACGCATTTGCTGGTAAGAGAGGAAGTATAATACAGGAATGAAGTTGTCAACTACCAGAATAGTTCAGTCTCGAATGGGAATTGGGGGTGCAACCTCCAAAGGTTCAGGTTCTATGTTGATTAATGCTTATTGGACTTCTCACATTTCCCTTCTCAACTGTCTGATGGTTCTTTCAATTTCTGGGTCAAGCAGTCGGATTTCAAAGCTTATGGTTCGTCTCATGTAGTGTTTGGAGAACATGAAACACAAGAAAACAAAAATAATAAGTAAAATAAAATTAGATACAAGTAAAGGTATCTAACTCCAAAACTAATAGTGAAAGATAAATAAGTCCCCGGCAACGGCACCAAAAACTTGACGGGAGTGTAATCACACGCGTATAACGCAAGCGTACTGTTGGACAGTTATGACCCATAGCGTCACTATTTGTACAGATCATGGTGTGTTGTACAAATTAACTATGTGACAAAGGAGATTGTTCTCTTATCATTTGTGATTAGATCACCAAGATATATAAATGATAGAAGGTCCTTATGATTAGGTCCTGGATTGAGATGATATGAGACAGTATCAATCCACGAATGATAAATCATTAAATATCCCTAGTCAGAGTATTATCGAGATTGGACATCGATAATGCGTAAAAGACTAGTATTACACTTGTGCGCGTTGTGAGGGTATAACGGCATAGTTCTCATATATTTGGGTATAGGATACTCATGCAAGTGTAAAAGGAGGTTGTGTTTACCGATGGTACGGGAAACAGCTTCGCTCTGGATAGACCCCCTCGGATTCCATTGGTAGTATGTCTATGTGTCTATGGAAGGTAAAAATCAGGGTAGGTGTATTTGGTCTTAACCTGAGACTTACACCGCTAATACTTGCGACAATCAATATACTTTGGTTTTGGTCGTCCAGGCTGAGTATATTGAGAATCGTAGTGTGTTGGGTGTGATGTCAAGACGGAAGTATCACTCCAGTCATATGGAGATGATGATCGCGTAGGGATACAGAACTGGTTCTCTAAGGGTTGCAACCATTGGGATAATATGACTTGGTCATGATTATCCGATAATAAAGAGACTAGTTGCTTGTGATTCGATATATGCTTCGTACGGGGCAGACACTGTACCAGCCCCAGGCCTTGCATGTGATCATCCGATACTGGATCGAAATACGCAATACTATGTATACTGCGCCTGATATAAATCGTTATATTCCTGTAAGGATGTTTCTGGAGAATTGGGTAGGCATGGCGCTTTGCTAGAAGCCAACCTTGTCTTGTAAATCGGTACAAACGTAGTACTAGGTACTTACGTGTTCGGATAGTCTGACGACTGAATTTACTGCCAACATATCCGGGGATCTCATGGGTCGCTTCCCGAAGATTCACCGATGACGTATGACTCGCACTTAATTAATCTGGGATTAATTTGATGAGAGAGAAAATTAATATGGGATTAATTACAGAGATATTTTATCTGGGACAAAATATCAATTAAAGAGAGAAAATGATTAATTGGAATTAATCGATAAAATAATATATTTGATTTATTATACGAAATTGGATTTCGACGCGGAATTAAAATTAGATTTTGATTCGGGCGAACGAGTTAATTTAAAATTAATTCGTTAGCAACGTGAATAATGATTTCACTAGGCATAATTATTTAATTACGTCGCAACGGAAAATTCGTTAATTTGGAATTAGCGAACCCGAGCCCGGGAGTGTTTGCGAGCGCATTTGCATTTCGAACTCGAGTGCGGCACGCAAGTCACAACAAGCGTCAAATCGCTAGTCACATCAAGCGTCAAATCACTTGTCACTTTGAGTGATGTGATGTCTAGTCACTTTGAGTGACTTGACAACTTGTCACTTGAGTGAGTGAATAGTTGATGGAAGTTGATGGTGGAGTGTAATACACTCAAGTGTGATGGCATGATATACATTTAATATATTTTAAATCTTTAGTATTGTTTTGATTTTTGAAATTAATTAATTGATTTTTGGAAAATCAAAAGATGTATTAGATACACTTTTTCAAACAACCATCACAGAACTCACTCTCTCTTTCTTCCTCTCCCTCTCACGCCCAAAGTGGGCTGTCTTCTTCCTTCACTGCACTGCCGAGAATGGCAAGAAGAAATAGGGAAATTTCTGGCAAATTTCTTGAGTGCTAGCACACATAGGAGCCATACAAAGGTGATAGGGAAATCACTTCATGAGATTGGAATCACCATCAACCAAAGCTTGGAGCTTGGAGCAACAATGGAGATCACCAAAGCCGAATTTGAGGACTGAAAAATATGCCACTGCCGAGCTTCTCAAAGGGTAGAAAAATGATTTTTGTTCTCCACCGCATCGCCTCAACTGATCATTGTGAGTATTCCGCAACTACTTGATGTATTCGCATGTATGTTTTATGCTTAATAATCGATCATCGGGACCGTAGAACTCCAACAATGGTATCAGAGCGAGTAAAAGCATGAAACTTTAACTTAGGGCTTAAAATTGGGTAAATTGATTTTGAGCATGATTTGGTTAAATTGTTTGATTGAATATGTTTAAATGTAGTTTAATTGAAGATTGATTGGATCAATTTCATGAAATTGTGATTGGATCATTTTGTCCCCTTTCTTGTGGCTTGGCCGAAAGTATAAGAGCCCTAAATGTCTTGGATTTTTGATTTTTGATTCATTGGATGAGTTGGAATCATTCGGGAAATGTTGATTGTGGATTTAATTTGATTGAAACCGAATCGATTTTGAAAATCCCCTTTATCCGAGACATATAAAGCATGTATTGGGTTTGATTTTTTATTAAATTATGTTGGACACTATTTGATGTTGATTAGCATGATTAATTACGCTAATTTGGTGTTTTGGAAATATTGATTTGGGTAATTAATTATGCTATACACTTGGAATAATTAAATTGTGAAATTGGATTTTGTAATTTAATTAAATTGGGCCTATTTTGGAAATTGGGCTTTTAAATGTTGTATATCGGCTAATTGGGCTTGGTTGTACCAACTTAGGTTTAGGCTAAATTGGTTGGATCCAATTGGGCCCAAAACCGCTTCCATAAAGCCCAAATGCGACTAATGGACCTTTAATTATTTAATTGGGCCTAAATTGATTTCTAGGCTTATGGAGTTACTCCTTGATTGGGCTTTGGTTATTGGGTTTGACCCAAGTTGACCAAAAGTCCACGCCTTAAAGAAATTAATTAAGAGCCCATTGGACTTTAATTAAATTAATATTGGATATTAATCGGGCTTTGAAACCCGTAACGATTAAATTGGAATTTAAGTCGTAAAAGGTTCGTTAATAAAGCGTAATGTTTAATTTGGAATTAAATAGCGAATTAGTATTAAATACAAATTGAATTGGATTTAATTTTGTAATTTAATTTAATTCGAGAATTCGTACTTCGAGTACTTATTCGTAAAAACGAGTTTGACTCGCGCAAAATCAAATCGTTGTTTGAACATTGGATGATCATTGATTATCAGATTAATTAATTTGATTAGATTGATTGATAACATGCTTGTGTGAATACATGGTTGCGATACATGAATATTGTATATCGTATGGATATTAGATGGGTGGGGCAATTTTAGAAATTGTTGTAATAAATTTGGAATTTATTAATTGGACCTGCGTGTCCTGCCTTATTACCTCCTTACTCTTTGTATTCTCTTCTCACCTATTCCCTCAATGTAAATAAGGTTTCTTTGGAAGTGTAATGTAACGGGTAGAAGTAAATACTTGTGCTAGCAGGAGAGAGGAAAGAGAGAGATTTGATCTAGGATCAATGTGTTAAGTATCCATCCGCATATCATTATTATTTATTTATACGCGCTTTATTATGTGTTTAGAATGCATGTTTAAGGGTGTATGATGATGAGACCTTAACAAATATAATAAATTGGTTGCCAATTCGCACGCGAAAAACCCTCACAAATATTAAGCGTTTTTCCTTCCATTGAGTGATTCTTACTCAAGATCTAAGACTGGCATTGGTTTTTTGGCCAAAGTCAAGGCCTTTATCCGTCGAGGATGTGTTGAATCATGAGAGCTTTGTTCCATATCGGTGTCTTGTCCAAGTTGTGGTTTGTTGGTCAAAGTCAAGACCACTTCTTGTCCATCAACATTGATTACGAAGCTTTCCATGGTCAATGGGTCACGCTTGACTAGGATCACTAAGTTTGTTGTGACAAAGCCAAGGCTTAGTTGATTCAGAGGAAAAATGTTAGGTAATATATTGGATATATTGGCATATATAAGATATATGTTTCGGACTTGGATGCTCCCTCCTGGATCTAGGAATTGGATTGGATCCAATTGATCTTAGAGATCTACCTAGTTAATTATCATACAATTTATTGGCCAAAGTCAAGATTGTGTGACATTTAACGGGATCCTAGCCCACTAGGAAACACGGTTTCCCGAGTACTCGACAGAAGAATTAAATTTGCAATATTCGTTTAATTACTTGCCATACGCGCTCAAATCAAATATCATTCATCAAATAAATTAAATGTTAGTTGGACTAATATTTAAATGTTGTTTTAAATTAACAGTTGGACTGTATTCAAACAATTCAATTATAATTGATTAAATAGTTAGACTATAGTAATCATTATAATAAATAGTACCGAAATCATTGATTAAATAGTTCGACTATTAGAATCAAGATAAAATTGAAAGATTGACATTTAAAACATAATCCTAAGGAAAATGTATTTAAATGGTTAATTTTCAAATTGGGAATAAGTTCAGGATAGTCCTGAAAACTAATAAGTTACTTTATTTGATAAAATAACATATTAGGCCTAAAGCCCGGAATTAAGCAAACAGTAGAGCATGATATTTGGAATATTCATGTGATGATAACTTTAGTGCTTAATTCATTAAACTTGCCAAATAGACTCCTTAATTTCTTAATCAGAACTAAGGATTAGATCCTTAAAGTATGATAATGAAATTGAAGGATTTGCAAGGATCTTCTTAGATCTTAGAAGTTATATTGCAATACATAACTCTTGGAGAGTTAATGACTATTCTCAAGGAGACAAGTCAAACTTTGCAATATGGCAAGAAGCGCAAGGCGCACCTTACTTCGATATTCTAGAAACCCAAGGCTTGGCCAAAGGCTTCTGGAGTGTGGAAAAGGGCAAAGGCAAAATCATTATAATCTTCTAGGAATATAAAGGACATATCCAAACTGTCTGCCTAAATTGTGGCAAACGGGATCGCGGAAGCGTAACTGCCGTTTGGACAAAGCAGACATAAAGGAACTGAAGACGGGCAAGGCTCTGACTTCAAATATGTTTGTCATAAATATGATCACTACTAGTATTAAAATTGGATTTAAAATACTTAGTATGATACATAAATATGTACTGATGTTCAGAATCTGCTATAAGCAGGATACTGACTTCAGATTGAGATTTATCTGCGGATCAGAAACGGGACGAAAGTCGTTGTTTTAACCGTAGATACCTAAGTTTAGGAACTACCTGACGGTGTGTACTTAAATTAGGAAACTGTTATAATGTAACTAGTTTGACTAGAAACATTACTCTATATCAGTGTTTAATCCGTTGCGGATTTACCTTTATATTCTAGAACACTAAAGTGTTTCATTATATAAAGATGATATTGAGATAAACACATTAAGATGTAAATAATAGAATTTATATTTTGAATATAAATAAATCTCAAATGTATTACATGACAAACAAATAGCTCAAACTGATTTGATCAGATGAAACATATTGTGGCATTGTTGTCTGGGACATAATTAAACGAGACTCGTATATCCACACTTTTGAAGAGTGGGTACTAGGACATATTTGATTCTATTCAAATAAAGTCTACGAATCTAGTTTATTGGGCAAAGTGCCTATAACACCTTTACTCGGTAAAAGTGCAAATGCCAACGATCTGTTAGCCTTAATTCATAGTGAAGCAAGTGGGCCCATATCTAGCTAGGCTATAGGTGGATATGAATATTTTATGACCTTTACGGATGTGGCATCGCGTTATTATTATGTGTTTTTTTTGAAGAAAACAAATCGGAAACTTTTACAGTTTCGACACGAAATAGACAAACAGATCGGCTAAAGTATTAAACCGTCACGATTAGACCATGATAAAAATACTTAAGCAATAAGTTTCTAATATACTTGAAAGAGTATAGTATTCTTTCAATGAGGACTCCTCCCGGAACACGTCAATTAGACGGTGTGTCCGAACTGAGTAACTGAATTTTGTTGGACATGATAAGGTTAATCATGAGTCGCTCTGATCTACCATTTCCTTCAACGGATACACATTAACAGTGCAGAACTTATTTAGAATAAGGTTCTATAAAATCTGTTTGACAGATTTCATATTAGATATGAACATGAAAGAAACCGGGTTTCTCATTCCTGAATATTTGGGTATGCTAAGCATATGTTTGGATGATACCAAACTAAAACCCAAATAGGATAAGTGCCTAATAATGGTTATCCTAGGGATACCAAAGTATTGTACTTATACAACTCACTAGAGAACAATTTAATTGTTGCTCACCATGTGGTTTTCCTAAGAGGAATACCTATATGCAGTGGTCAGTTGGAGGATAGTAAAACTCGATGAAAATCAGAGTAATACTATTCCAGGCACCAATTCCTAGTGGAATACAAATATTTCATCAAGGATGAAATTATGCCAGTAATCTTCGAATACATAAGACCGCGTAAGTCGGAGTGATTCAGAAAATAACCTGGGGTATGGTTTCTGATCTCACCTCATAAAGATGTCAATCTTGTAAAGGTATACCAACTGACTACGTATGAGGAAGTGATACAAGGTATCGACTCCCTATTATGGAAAAGTGCCATGAATCCGAAATGGATTCCATGTATATCAACCAAGTTTGGATACTAGTTGATGTACCGCAAGACATTGTGCCTAATGGTACTATATAAGCCTTCAAGGAAGACATACATGGAAGGCAACATACCAACGTACTAAGCTAGGCTTGTAGCGGAAAGGTATCGTTATCAACATTGTGTTGATTACGACGAAACCTTTTACTGTTGGACAAAATGACCCATAGCGTCACTATTTGCACAGATCATTGTGTTGTTGTAGCAAATTAACTATGTGACAAGGAAATTGCACTCTCATCATTTGTGATTAGATCACTTTAGATGTATAAATGAAGAGAGGTCCGTATGATTAGTTCCTGGATTGAGATGATATGAGACAGTATCAGTCCACGAAGGATTAATCATTAAATATCCCTAGTCGTAGTATTATCGAGACTGGACATCGATAATGCGGAATAGGCTAGTATCGCACTTGTGCGCGTTGTGAGGGCACAACAACATAGTTCTCATATATTTGGGTATTGGATACTCATGCAAGTGCGGTAGGAGGTTGTGTTTCTCCGATGGTACGGGAAACAACTTCGCTCTGGATAGACCCTCGGAATCCCATTGGTATTATGACTATGTGTCTATGGGAGTCCGACATCAGGGTAGGTGTATATTGGTCTTAACCTGAGACTTGCACCGCTAATGCTTACGACAATCAATATACTTTAGTTGAGGTCGTCTAGGACTCTAACCGGTTCTGTGTACGCCGAAGCTGAGTATATTGAGAATCGTAGAGTATTGGGTGTGATGTCAAGACGGAAGTATCACTCTAGTCATAGTGGAGATGATGTCACGCAGGATACGGTATTAGTACTCTGAGGTGCTGCAGCCATCGGGATATTATGACAAGGTCATGTATATCCGATTATAGAGACTAGTTACCAGACATCCGACATGTGCTTCGTACGAGGCAGACACTTATCCAGCCCCAGGCCTAGCACGTGACTATCCGATACTGGGCCGATATGCACAATACTACTGTATACTACGCTGATACAGATCTATCTATTCCTGTAAGAATATTTCCGGAGAATTGGGTAGGCATGGCGCTTTGCTAGAAGCCAACCTTGTCTTGTGAATCGGTAAAACGTAGTACTTGGTACTTACGTGTTCGGATAGTCCGACGACCGTATTTACTGCCAACATATCCGGGGATCTCATGGGTCGCTTCCCAATGATACACCGATGACGTATGACTCGCACTCATAATTAATCTGGGATTAATTTGATGAGAGAGAAAATTAATCTGGGATTAATTACGGAGATATTTTATCTGGGATAAAATATCGTCTAAAGAGAGAAAACGATTGATTTAGAATTAATCGGGTAAATTGATATATTTGATATATCAATCGTAATTGGATTTCGACGCGAAATTGAAATTGGATTTTAATTCGGGCGAATGAATTAATTTAGAATTAATTCGTTAGCGACGTGAATAGTGAATTCGCTAGGCGTAATCATTTAATTACGACGCAACGGAAAATTCGCTAATTAGGAATTAGCGAACCCGAGCCCGAAAGTGATTGCGAGCGCAATCGTATTTCGAATTCGAGTGCGGCACGCAAGTCACATCAAGCGTCAAATCATTCATCACATCAACAAGCGTCAAATCAAATGTCACTTTGAGTGATGTGACAACTTGTCACTTGATTGAATGAAAGATGTGACTTGATGTGAGTTAGTGGAGTGGTTGGAATGTTTGTTAAAATGAATTGATTTTAGAAATCAATTAAATGATTTACACCATTTGACTTTTGGAAAATTAATTGGTAAATCATTAATATATTTTGAAAATATATAAACCAAACATTTACACTTTTCTAATCCAACTAACACATAATCTTCATCTCTTTTTCTCTCCCTAAAGCTCACGCACAAGGCAGTGAACTGCCACTGCTGGGCGAAATGGTGAGCCAATTTTGAGGATTTTGTGGCAAAATCCAAGTGCTAGCACACCCTAGGAGACATACGAAGGTGTTAGGGAAACTCACCCATCCGGGAATCGTTCGACGAAGATTCGAAGCTCAAAAAGTGAACCAAAACTGAAAAACGTGAGGCAGTGGACTGGTCACTGCAGTTGCGTTTTTGGAGGAGCAAAATCAATTTTTTCTTCACCAAATCGTCTCGACCGATCATGTAAGTATTCCGCAATTCTTTGATATGTATTTCACACTTATTCATGCTTGTTTGATGATCTTGGGACCTAGAATAAAACCAACAATGGCATCAAGAGCCTAGGTTCAAGCATGAAATTTTTAGGGCTTAAAATTGGGTAAATTGATTTTGAGCATGATTTAGTTAATTGTTTGATTAAGCATGTTTAAATGATGTTGAATTGAAGTTTGATTGGATCAATTTCATGAAAATTGATTTGGAATAATTTTCCCCAAAATATATGTGTTGGCCGAAAGTTTAGGGTTATTTGGAAATTTGGAATTTTTTGATTTTGATTCATTGGATGAATTGGAATCATATAGGATGATGTTAATTTAAGATTAATTGGATTGAATTTTGAATTGAACAAAAATCCCCAATTTCCTTAAGGTGGCCGAATGCATTATGCCCTATAATGTCTTGGATTTTTTGATTTTTGAACATTGGATGTGTATGAAATCATTCGGGAAGTTAATTCGATGTCGATTGTGTAATTAATTGGATTGAATTCAAATCGGATAAAATTACCTTCTTTGGCCGAGACTTTGGAAGCATGTAAATGGGTTTGATTTTTCATCAAAGTGTGTTGGACATGTGATGATGATGTTTAGCATGATTAATTGGACTAATTAATGTTTTGGAATATTGAATTTGGATGATTAATCATGTAATGCACTTTAGGTAATTAAATTGCGAAATTGGATTTGTGTAATTTAATTATTAGGCCTTAAATTGGATTTGGGTTTATTATGTTGTAAATGGGCTTATTGGCTTTTGTTGTACAAAGTTGGATTTGGACAAATTGGATTGGATCCAATTGGGGCCCAAAGCCACTTCCGTTAAGCCCAAATACAACTTATAAACCTTTAAAGTTTAATTGGGCCTAATGGGCCTAAATTGATTTCTGGGCTTATGGGGTTACTCCTTGATTGGGCTTTGGTTGCCGAAGCCCACGCCTTAAAGAAATTAATTAAAGCCCATTAGACTTGAATTGAATTGACGTTGGACGTTAATCGGGCTTTGAGACCCGACACGATTAAATTTGGAATTTAAGTCGTTAAAGGTTTATTAAATAAAGTGTAATATTTAATTTGGAATTGAATAGTGAATTAGTATTAAATACATGTTAAATTCGATTTAATGATGTAGTTTAATTTAATTCAAGAATTCGTACTTTGAGTACTTATTCGCAAAAACGAGTTTGACTCGACCAAAATCAAATCGTTGTTTGAACATTGGATGATCACATAATTATCAGATTAATTAATTTGATTAGATTGATTGATAGCATGCTTATGTGTGAATACGTGGTTGTGATGAATTAATAATGTATATCGGATGGATATTAGTCGGGTGGGGCAATTTTGGAAATTGTTGTAATAAATTCGATTTATTAAATTGGACCTGCGTGTCCAGCCTTATCACCTCTATTCTCTTTATATTCTCTTCTCACCTATTCCCCTCAATGTAAATGAGGTTTCTTTAGAAGTGTAGTGTAAGGGGTAGAAGTAATACAAGTGCTAGCTTGAGTGAGAAATGGAGAGATTTGATCTAGGATCAATGTGTTAAGTATCCATCCGCATATCATTATTATTTTATTTCATACTCGCTTTATTATGTATTTAGAATGCATGTTTAAGGGTGTATGATGATGAGACCTTAACAAAGATAATGAAATTGGTAGCCAATTTGCATGCGAAAAGCCCTCATCAAATATCATGCGTCTTTTCCTTCCATTGAGTGATTCTTGCTCAAGATCCTAGATTGGCATGGGTTGTTGGACAAAGTCAAGCCCTTGTCCGTCGAAGATGTGTTTGAATCACGAAGCTTTGTTCCATATTGGTGTCTTGTCCAAGTTGTGGTTTGTTGGCCAAAGTCAAGACCACTTCTTGTCCATCGACATTGATTACGAAGCTTCCATGGTCAATGGGTCCGCGCTTGACTGGGATCATCAGGTTTGTTGTGCCAAAGCCAAGGCCTAGTTGATTCAGAGGAAAAAGGTTAGGGTATATATTGGATATATAGGCATATATAAGATATATGTTTAGGACTTGGATGTCCACCTACTGGATCTAGGAGTTGGATTAGATCCAATTGATCTTAGAGATCTACCTAGTTAATTATCATACAATTTGTTGGCCAAAGTCAAGATTGTGTGATATTTAACGGGATCCTAGCCCACTAGGAAACACGGTTTCCCGAGTACTCGACAGAGGGTTAGAGGCTCGACGAAAAATAGTGGGAGGCAAGAATTGAATTTGCAATATTCGTTCAATTACTCGCCATACACGCTCATTCAAATATCACTCGTCATATAAATTAAATGTTAGTTGGACTAATATTTAAATTGTTGTTTTACTAAACAGTTGGACTGTATTATAGTTGATTATATATAATTGGATTATATTAATCAATATATTTGAATTAATTAATTTCAGTTTACAGTTGATTTTATAATTGGATTATAGTAATCAATGTAATTGAGGTTATTAATTTGGATTATATTTGATTATATAGTTGGACTATTATAATCATTATATATATATAGTACCACTAATCGTTGATTAAATAGTTGGACTATTGTAATCAAGATAAAATTGAAAAGTTGGATATTTAAAATATAATCTGGGATTAAAAAATTTTAAATGATTTAATTTTCAAATTGGGAATAAATAATAGGTTACTTTATTTGATAAAATAACTTATTATACCTTAAGCCCAAAATTAAGCAATATAAGTAGAGCATAAAATCTTTGGAAGATTTATGTGATGATGACTTTAGTGCTTAATTTAATATACTTGTCATAAATCTAATTTTAGATTTA
Source organism: Zanthoxylum bungeanum (assembly GCA_019454045.1). Lineage (NCBI taxonomy): Eukaryota > Viridiplantae > Streptophyta > Magnoliopsida > Sapindales > Rutaceae > Zanthoxylum > Zanthoxylum bungeanum. The sequence goes on along the minus strand of SKCR01010888.1, from coordinate 149,214 downwards.
ATCAGTATTAAAATTGCAATTTATAATTCTTGGAGAATTAATTGACTATTCTAGAGGAGATAAAGTCAAAATTTGCAATTGGGCATGTAGCACGAGGTGCACATTGTTTCGATATTCTAAAAACCCAAGGCTTGGCCTAAGGTTCCTGAAATATTGAAAAGGATAATTGATATATCCCAAAGTGACTACCATTTGGATATGGCAGACACGAAGGAATTAAAGAAAGGGCAAGGCTCTTACTTTAAAAATGATTGTCAAAATTATGTTCACTACTAGTATTGAAATTAGATTTTAAATACTTAGTGTGGTACATAAAATATATGTATTGATGTTCAGAATCTGCTTTGAGCAGGATACTGACTTCAAGCTGAGATTGCTCTGCGAATCGGAAACGGGACGGAAGTCGCTGTTTCGACCGTATATACCTAAGTTTAGGAACTACCCTTTGGGTGTGTACTTAAATTAGGAACTGTTATAATGTAACTAGTTTGACTAGAGACATTATCTCTATATCAGTGTTTAATCCATTGTGGATAAACCTTTATATTCTAGAACACTAAGTGTTTCATTATATAAAGATGATACTGAGATAAACACATTAGATGTGAATAACAGAATTTATATTTTAAATATAATTAAAATCTCAAACATATAAAATGACAAATAAATAGCTCAAATTGATTTGATCAATAGAGACTTATTTATGGCATTGTTGTCTGGGACACAATTAAACAAGACTCGTATATCCGCACTTTTGAAGAGTGGGTACTAGGACTGATTTGACTATTCAAATAAAGTCTACGAATCAAGTTTGTTAGGTAAAGTACCTAAAACACTGTTTACTTGGTAATAGTGTAAGTGCCACCGATCTGTTAGCCGTATTCATGGTGAAGTTAGTGGGCCCATATCTAGCTAGGCTAGATGTGAACATGAATGTTTCGTGGCCTTAACGGATGTGGCATCACATTATGGTTATGTGTTTCTTTTGAAGAACACAGATCGGAAACTTTTAGAGTTTCGACACGAAGTAGATAAACAGATCGACTATAGTATTATGCCGTCACGGTAAGACCGTAATGAAAATACTTAAGTAGTAAGTTTCAAACATACATAAAGAGTATAGTATTCTTTCAGATGAGGACTCCTCCCGAGACACGTCATTAGACGATGTGTCCGAACGAAAACCGAATTTTGTTGGACATGATAAGGTTTATCACGAGTCGCTCTGAGCTATCATTTCCTTCAACAGATATGTATTAACAGTGCAAAACTTATTTAGAATAAGGTTCCATATAAATCGGTTTGACAGATATCATATTGGATATGAACAGGAAAGAAACATGTTTCTCATTCCTAATAATTTGGGTATGCCGGGCATAACGTTTGGATGATACCAAACTAAGGACCCAAATTGGATAAGTGCCAAATATAGGTTATCCTAAGGGAAACCATAAGTATAGTACTTTAAATCTCGCATGAGAACAATATGATTGTTGCTCACCATGCGGTTTTCCAAAGAGGAATACCGATATGCAGTGGTCAGTGGGAGGATAGTGATACTCGATGAAAATCGGAGTAATACTATTCAAGGCACGAAGTCCATAATGGAACACAAATAGTTCATCAAGGATGAAATGCTAAACCATTAATCTTCAATACACAAGAACCGCGTAGATCGGAGAGATCAGAAACAACCTGGGGTATGGGTTTCTGAAGTACCCCTTAAAGATGTAAATCTTATGGAGCTATATCACCGACTACGTACGAGGAAGTGATACAAGGTATCAACTCCCTTTTATGGCAAAGTGCCATAAGTCCGAAATGATTCCATGTATAACAACTATGTTTGGATACTAGTTGTTGTACCGCAAGGCATTGTGCCTATTGGTACTGTAAACGTCTTCAAGGAAGACATACATGGATGGCAACATACCACGTACAAAGCTAGGCTTGTGACGGAAAGGTATCGTTATCAACGTTATGTTAATAACGGTTCAACCTTTTACCTGTTGCCATAGTAAATCCATTTTGATGATGCTTATTGATACTGCATATTTCATTTATGAAATGTGTCAGTTAAAGATCAAAATCGCTTCCTGAAAAGGAAACCTTTTGGAGGATGCTTACAACATCCTGACGATTTTGTATAACCGACAAACAAGGTTTGCGGGTTATTCGATCCATGTTTGGATTGAAGCAAGCATAAGGTTCTTGGAACTGACGTTGTGAAATAATCATAATGGTTTATGATTTGACTCAAAACGAAATAATTCTTGTGTATATAAGGAGGTTAGTGGGAGCGCACTGACAGTGAAATTCCCATAAAGCAATTGGTGGAAGCTTGGCTTTCATAGATATTCTCAGTAGAATTCTGGGGAGTAACAACCATTATTCAAGGAATAAAGATCTACTGGGATAGATTTGGAGTTGTTAACACTCTCTGGAAATTGTACATTTAAAATGTACTTGATATGGTGTCTCATACGCTTTGAGCATATGGAGTCACAATCAGGACAATCCAAGTGATAGTCACTGGATTGAAGTTAAGGACATCATTAGTATCTTAGAGAACTAAAGATGTTGTCTAAAACTATGGAGAAGGAGAACTTGAAGTGACTGGGATCACTGCTGCAAGTTTCCAAATAGTTTAATACTACGGTACTATAAAGTTTGAAAAACGGGACAGTGAGCTGGAAATCTTCCGAGCAAGATACTGTTGCCGAATAAACAACAAATGCGGATTATTGCTGCGGCTGAGGCAGCAATAGAAGCCATTTGGGTCGATAATAAATCTAATTAGATTAGATATAGTTCTGTTAGCAGCTGAGGTAGGCGTCAGCACAAGGCTAAGGAATTAAAGGTCTCATCGACGATCCAGATATATATTTCTATATTCATCTGATTCGTTCGGATGATACATCGTGGCGATGTGATGATCGTATAAATCGCATCAGACGATAATCATGGAAATCCGCTGACGAAAACCTTTTCTCAACAATTTGAGCCAACCGTACATAGTTCGGGTGTACGACACTTGAGTGACTGGCTATGTGCCAAGTGGGAGATTGTTGGACAAAATGACCCATAGCGTCACTATTTGCACAGATCATTGTGTTTTTGTAGCAAATTAACTATGTGACAAGGAAATTGCACTCTCATCATTTGTGATTAGATCACCTTAGATGTATAAATGAAGAGAGGTCCGTATGATTAGTTCCTGGATTGAGATGATATGAGACAGTATCAGTCCACGAAGGATTAATCATTAAATATCCCTAGTCGTAGTATTATCGAGACTGGACATCGATATTGCGGAATAGGCTAGTATCGCACTTGTGCGCGTTGTGAGGGCACAACAGCATAGTTCTCATATATTTGGGTATTGGATACTCATGCAAGTGCGATAGGAGGTTGTGTTTCACCGATGGTACGGGAAACAGCTTCGCTCTGGATACACCCCTCGGAATCCCATTGGTATTATGACTATGTGTCTATGGGAGTCCGACATCAGGGTAGGTGTATATGGTCTTAACCTGAGACTTGCACCGCTAATGCTTACGACAATCAATATACTTTAGTTGAGGTCGTCTAGGACTCTAACCGGTTTTGTGTACGCCGAAGCTGAGTATATTGAGAATCGTAGAGTATTGGGTTGTGATGTCAAGACGGAAGTATCACTCCAGTCATAGTGGAGATGATGTCACGCAGGATACGGTATTAGTACTCTGAGGTGCTGCAGCCATCGGGATATTATGACAAGGTCATGTATATCCGATTATAGAGACTAGTTACCAGACATCCGACATGTGCTTCGTACGAGGCAGACACTTATCCAGCCCCAGGCCTAGCACGTGACTATCTGATACTGGGCCGATATGCACAATACTACTGTATACTACGCCTGATACAGATCTATCTATTCCTGTAAGAATATTTCCGGAGAATTGGGTAGGCATGGCGCTTTGCTAGAAGCCAACCTTGTCTTGTGAATCGGTAAAACGTAGTACTTGGTACTTACGTGTTCGGATAGTCCGGCGACCGTATTTACTGCCAACATATCCGGGGATCTCATGGGTCGCTTCCCAATGATACACCGATGACGTATGACTCGCACTCATAATTAATCTGGGATTAATTTGATGAGAGAGAAAATTAATCTGGGATTAATTACGGAGATATTTTATCTGGGATAAAATATCGTCTAAAGAGAGAAAACGATTGATTTAGAATTAATCGGGTAAATTGATATATTTGATATATCAATCGTAATTGGATTTCGACGCGAAATTGAAATTGGATTTTAATTCGGCGAACGAATTAATTTAGAATTAATTCGTTAGCGACGTGAATAGTGAATTCGCTAGGCGTAATCATTTAATTACGACGCAACGGAAAATTCGCTAATTAGGAATTAGCGAACCCGAGCCCGAAAGTGATTGAGAGCGCATTCGTATTTCGAATTCGAGTGCGGCACGCAAGTCACATCAAGCGTCAAATCATTCATCACATCAAGCGTCAAATCAAATGTCACTTTGAGTGATGTGACAACTTGTCACTTGATTGAATGAAAGATGTGACTTGATGTGAGTTAGTGGAGTGGTTGGAATGTTTGGTAAATGAATTGATTTTAGAAATCAATTAAATGATTTACACCATTTGACTTTTGGAAAATTAATTGGTAAATCATTAATATATTTTGGAAAATATATAAACCAAACATTTACACTTTTCTAATCCAACTAACACATAATCTTCATCTCTTTTTCTCTCCCTAAAGGTCACGCACAAGGCAGTGAACTGCCACTGCTTGGGCGAAAATGGTGAGCCAATTTTGAGGATTTTGTGGCAAAATCCAAGTGCTAGCACACTCCTAGGAGACATACGAAGGTGTTAGGGAAACTCACCCACGAGCCGGGAATCGTTCGACGAAGATTCGAAGCTCAAAAAGTGAACCAAAACTGAAAAACGTGAGGCAGTGGACTGGTCACTGCAGTTGCGTTTTTGGAGGAGCAAAATCAATTTTTTCTTCACCAAATCGTCTCGACCGATCAATGTAAGTATTCCGCAACTTCTTTGATATGTATTTCACACTATTCATGCTTGTTTGATGATCTTGGGACCTAGAATAAAACCAACATTTACCTGTTGCCACGGTAAATCCATTTGGATAATGCTTGATGATGCTGCATGTTTCATTTATGAAATATGACAGTTGAACAGGAAAATCGCTTTCCTGAAAAGGAAACCTTTTGGAGGATATTTACAACATCCTGTCGGTTTTGTCGTATCAAAACTAGCAAACAAGGTTTGCATTTATTCGATCTGTGGGTTTCTATTTAGGTCCCAAAATCATAACAAGCATGAAAAAAATGTGTGAATACATCAACGGAGGTAGCAGAATACTCACATCGATCGGTTGAGACGATACGGCAACAAACAAAACGATTTTGGCCTCCATTTCCACGCCACTGCAGTGCAGTCCACTGCCTTGAAAAATCAGATTTTGAGCTGAGATTTGGAGCTTCAATCTTCATCTAACGATTCCCGGCTCGTAGGTGGGTTTCCCTAACACCTTCGTATGCCTCTTAGAAGTGTACTAGCACTTGGATCTTGCCACAAAATCAAGCTTCTTCCTCTCTTGGACTGTCACGTTTTTGGACAGTTTCACAGCCCCTTGGGCGCCACTTTGAGAGAGAGATAGGTGATGAGAAAGTGTGTATTAGGTTTTCAAATATTCATCTAATGAATAATAATGAATTACCAAAGTGTAGAGAGATATTTTTGCTTTTAACTTTTGGTGAAACCATTTCACCTTTTACCCTAAACTTGGTAGGTGTGGGTAAATGGTTTGTAAAAGCAAAACAAGGTAGTTGGGTGGTAGGTACACCTACCACACATGGGCCCCACATATTTGAATTCAAAATTCAAATATCTCTACGAACATTTGCCGCGGCTCGGTTCCGTTTAATCCGATTAAACGAACTTCCGTCGTTAAATAATTAAATCTAATTTAATTAATATCGATGCCACGTAAATATATTACGAACGTCGTTTACGAATTAATTCTAAATTAATTCGTTCGTTCGCATTAAAGTCCGACTTTAATTTCGTAATGAAATCCAATTCATATTAATATATCCGATATATTAATTTTAGCCCATTCGAATAAATTAAATAGAAAAATCAAATTTAACTATTAAATTCATTTTACCGATTAATTCCAAATTAATCGCGTTCTCTCTCTTTAGATAATATTTTATCCCAGATAAAATATCTCCGTAATTAATCCAAGATTAATTTTCTCTCTCATCGAATTAATCCCAGATTAATTAAAGTGCGAGTCATACATCATCGGTGAATCATTGGGAAGCGACCCATGAGATCCCCAGATATGTTGGCAGTAAATACGGTCGTCGGACTATCCGAACACGTAAGTACCAAGTACTACGTTTTACCGATTTACAAGACAAGGTTGTCTTCTAGCAAAGCACCATGCCTACCCAACGCTCCGGAAATATCCTTACAGGAATGAATGATCTGTATCAGGCGTAGTATACATCGTATAGTGCATATCGATCTAGTATCGGATGGTCACGTGCTAGGCCTGGGGCTGGAGTTGTGTCTGCCCTGTACGAAGCACATGTCGGATGTCTGGTAACTAGTCTCTATAATCGGATATACATGACCTAGTAATATTATCCCGATGGCCGCGCAGCACTTAAGAGCACTAATACCGTATCCTACGTGACATCATCTCCACTATGACTAGAGTGATACTTCCGTCTTGACATCACACCCAATACTCTACGATTCTCAACGTACCCAGTATTGGCGTACACAGAACCGGTTAAAGCCCTGGACGACCTCAACCAAAGTATATTGATTGTCGTAAGTATTAGCATTGCAAGTCTCAGGTTAAGACCAAATACACCTACCCTGATTTCGGACTCCCATAGACACACAGTCATACTACCAATGGGATTCCGAGGGGGTCTATCCAGAGCGAAGCTGTTTCCCGTACCATCGATGAAACACAACCTCCTATTACACTTGCATGAGTATCCAATACCCAAATATATGAGAACTATGTCGTTGTGCCCTCACAACGCGCACAAGTGCAATACTAGTCTTTTACGTATTTATCGATGTCCAATCTCGATATTACTCTGACTAGGGATATTTAATGATTTATCCTACGTGGACTGATACTGTCTCATATCATTCTCCGTCCAGGAACAAATCATAGGGACCTCTCATCATTTATACATCTAAGGTGATCTAATCACAAATGATAAGAGAGCAATCTCCTTCTTCACATAGTTAATTTGTACAACAACACCATGATCTGTACAAATAGTGACGCTATGGGTCATAATTTTCCAACAATCTCCCACTTGGCCTATAGCCAGTCACTCGAGTGCCTAACACCCGAACTATGTACGGTTGGCTCAAATTGCTGAGAAAAGGTTTTCGTCAGCGGATTTACATGATTATCGTCTGATGCGATTTAAACGACCATCACATCGCCATGATGTATGATCCGAACGAATCAGATGAATATCGAAGTATATATCTGGATCGTTGATGAGACAATTAATTCTTTAGCCTGTGCTGACGCCTAGCTCAGCCACTAACAGAATTATATCTAATCTAATTAGATTTATTATCGACCCAAATGGCTTCTATTGTTGCCTCAGCTGCAGCAATAATCCGTATTTGTTGTTTATATGGTAACAGTATCTTGCTTGGAAGATTTCCAGCTCACTGTTCCGGTATTCAAACTTTATAGTACCGTTTGCGACTTATAGTCGTCTTTATTGGTTTGGAAACTTGCTACAGCGATCCCAGTCACTTCAAGTTCTCCTTCTCCATAGATTAAGACATCATCCTTAGTTCTCTGAGATACTAACGGATGTTCTTAACTTCAATCTAGTGACTATCACTAGGATTTTTGATTGTGTCTCCACACGCTCAAAGCGTATGAGACACCAGGTCACGTACATTTTAAATGTACAATTCTCAGAGAGTGTTAACAACTTTAAATCTATCGCAATAGATCTTTATTCCTAGAATAAAGGTTGTTACTCCTAAGAATTCTACGGAGATCTTCTCGAAAGCCAAGCTTTCGCCGATTATTTTATGGGAATATCATTTCCAAGAAATGACATATATTATCATTATTTATATAAGACATTCATTGTCAGTGCGCTCCCACTAACCTCCTTATATACACAAGAATTATTTTGTTTTGAATTAAATCATAAACCATTATGAGCACATCAAAACGTCAGCTCCAAGAACATTATGCTTGCTTCAATCCAAACATGGATCGAACAACCCGCAAACCTAGTTTGCTGTGGTTAGGTACGACAAAATCGTCAGGATGTTATAAACATCCTCCAAAAGGTTTCCGTTTAAGGAAAGCGATTTTGATCTTTAACTGACACATTCATAAATGAAATATGCAGTATCAGCAAGCATCATCCAAATGGATTTACCGTGGCAACAGGTAAAAGGTTGAACCGTAATCAACACAATGTTGATAACGATACCTTTTCGTTAAAAGCCTAGCTTTGTACGTTGGTATGTTGCCATCCATGTATGTCTTCCTTCAAGACTTATACTGTACCAGTAGGCATAATGCCTTGTGGTACATCAACTAGTGTCCAAACATAGTTGGTATACATGGAATCCATTTTGGACTCATGGCACTTTGCCATAAAAGGGAGTCGATACCTTGTATCACTTCCTCAAACGTAGTCGGTTGGTCTACCTCAACAAGATTGACATCTTTATGAGGTGAGATCAGAATCCCATACCCCAGGTTGTTTTCTGATTCTCTCCGATCTACGCGGTTCTTGTGTATTGAAGATTAATGGTATAGTTTCGTCATTGATGAACTATCTGTGTTCCATTAAGGACTTCGTGCCTTGAACAGTATTACTCTGATTTTCATCGAGTTATACCATCCTCTCACTTACCACTACATATCGTTATTCCTCTTAGGAAAACCGCATGGTGAGCAACAATAACATTGTTCTCTCGTGAGATGCATAAGTACTATTACTTATGGTTTCCCTTAGGATAACCTATAATTGACACTTATCCTATTTGGGTTTTAGTTTGGTATCATCCAAACATATGCCTAGCATACCCAAATCATCAGGAATGAGAAACCCGGTTTCTTTCCCGTTCATATCTAATATGATATCTGTCAAACAGATTATTATGGAACCTTATTCAAAATAAGTTCTTGCACTGTTAATGCATATCCGTTGAAGGAAATGGTAGCTTAGAGCGACTCATGATTAACCTTATCATGTCCAACAAAATTCGGTTTCTCCGTACGGACACATAGTTGAACTGACGTGTCTCGGGAGGAGTCCTCATTGAAAGAATACTATACTCTTTACGTATGTTTGAAACTTACTGCTTAAGTATTTTCCATTACGGTCTTACCCCGACGGTTTTAATACTTTAGACGATCTGTTTGTCTACTTCGTGTCGAAACTCTAAAAGTTATCGATTTGTGTTCTTCAAAAGAAATACATAACCATAACGTGATGCCACATCCGTTAAGGTCACGAAATATTCATATTCACATCTAGCATTCCTAGATATGGGCCCACTTACTTCACTATGAAGAAGGCTAACAGATCGGTGGCACTATTACTATTACCAAGTAAATAGCGTTTCAAGTACTTGCCTAGTAAACTAGATTCGTAGACTTTATTTGAATAGTCAAATCAGTCCTAGTACCCACTCTTCAAAAGCGTGGATATACGAGTCTTGTTTAATTGTGTCCCAGACAACAATGCCACAAATAAGTCTCTACTGATCAAATCAGTTTGAGCTATATATTTGTCATTTTATATCTTTGAGATTTTATTTATATTCAAAAATAAATTCTGTACTCACATCTAATGTGTTTATCTTAATATCATCTTTATATAATGAAACACTTTAGTGTTCTAGAATATAAAGGTCTATCCGCAACGGATTAAACACTGATATAAAGATAATGTTTCTAGTCAAACTAGTTAATTATAACAGTTCCTAATTTAAGTACATACCCAAAAGGTAGTTCCTAAACTTAGGGTTCTACGGTCGAAACAGCGACTTTCCTCCGTTTCCGATTCGCAGATTAATCTCAGCTTGAAGTCAGTATCCTGCTCACAGCAGATTCTGAACATCAATCCATATAATTTATGTACCACACTAAGTATTTTAAAATCCAATTTTAATACTAGTAATAGACATAATATTAGACAAACATTCTTAAAGTCAGAGCCTTGCCATTTCTTTAATTCCTTCGTGTCGTGCCATATCCAAACGGCAGTCACTTTAGGATATGTCATTTATCTTCCTAGAAGATCATCATGATTTTGCCTTTGCCCTTTCAAATATTCAGAAGCCTTTGGCCAAGCCTTGGGTTTCTAGAATATTGAAGTATGGTGCGCCTTGCGCCACTTACCTAATTGCAAAGTTTGACTTTATCTCCTCGAGAATAGTCTTTAACCCTCCAAGAGTTATTTATTGCAATTTTAATACTCTTTAAATCTAAACATAGATTTATGACAAGTATATCGAATTAAGCACTTAAGTATCATCACATAAATCTTCCAAAGATTATGCTCTACTATTTGCTTAATTCTGGCTTAGGCATAATAGGTTATTTATCAAATAAAGTAACTTATTATTTATTTCCAGGACCATCCTGAAATTATTCCCCATTAAAATATAGTCGTTTAAATACATTTTCACCTAGGATCATGTTTTAAACACTAATCTTTCATTCATCTTGATTCTAAGTCCAACTATTTAATCAACGATTTGTGGTACTATATATTATATTGATTATTATAGTCCAGCTATACAATCAAATATAATTTAAATCAATTAACCAATTACATTGATTACTATAATCCAATTATAAAATCAACTGTAATTGAAATTAATTAATTCAAATATATATTGATTACTATAATCCAATTATATAATCAACTATAATACAGTCCAACTGCTTATTAAAACAACAATTTAAATATTAGTCCAACTAACATTTAATTTATATGACGAATAATTTGAATGAGCGCGTATGGCAAGTAATTAAACGAATATTGCAAATTCAATTCTTGCCTCCCACTATTTTTCGGCGAGCCTCTAACCCTCTGTCGATACTCGGGAAACCGTGTTTCCTAGTGGGCTAGGATCCCGTTAAATATCACACAATCTTGACTTTGGCCAACAAATTGTATGATAATTAACTAGGTAGATCTCTAAGATCAATTGGATCTAATCCAATTCCTAGATCCAGTAGGCGGATATCCAAATCCTTAACATATATCTTATATAGCCAATACATCCAATGTATTACCTAACCTTTTTCCTCTGAATCAACTAAGCCTTGGCTTTGGCACAACAAACCTAGTGATCCTAGTCAAGCGCGACCCATTGACCATGGAAAGCTTCGTAATCAATGTCGATGGACAAGAAGTGGTCTTGACTTTGGCCAACAAACCACAACTTGGACAAGACACCAATATAGAACAAAACTCTCGTGATTCAAACACACATCTTCGACGGAAAAAGGGCTTGACTTTGGCCAACAACCCAATGCCAGTCTCGATCTTGAGTAAGAATCACTCAATGGAAGGAAAAACGCATGATATTTGATGAGGGTTTTTCGCGTGCAAATTGGCTACCAATTTATTATCTTGTTTAGGTCTCATCATCATACACCCTTAAACATGCATTCTAAACACATAATAAAGCGCATATGAAAATAAATAATAATGATATACGGATGGATACTTAAACACATTGATCCTAGATCAATCTCTCACTTTCTCTCTCAAACTAGCACTTGTATTACTTCTACCCGTTACACTACACTACTAAAGAAACCTCATTTACATTGTGGGGAATAGGTGAGAAGAGAATACAAAGAGAATAGAGGAGATAAGGCTGGACACGCAGGGTCCAATTTAATAAATCAAATTTATTACAATAATTTCCAAAATTGCCCCCACCCGACTAATATATATCCGATATACATTATTCATTCATCAAAACCATTGTGGGAACACAGAAACTGGGCGCGATGTTCTAGGCTCGCGGCCTAGTTGGGAAGTACGAAATAACATGGAGTCGCCACCCGTGTGAACCGGGGAAATGAGATTTAAGGCCGGACTCCCCCTCGCAAGGGAAGACCTCAAACGTTGGGTTCGGAATGGTCCATTACTTATGCCACATGTAATGAAGGATATATAATAATTTAATCAGGCTTAAGTAACACTTATTTCTAAGAATATCATGCTTCTACATTCACATACATACATCAACAAGTTCATCTAAATTTATATGTAAACACATATTCGAATTTGCATACAGCCTATTTGCATGTAATCTACGTCTTAATTTACATACATAAGGATTATCATACAGCAAGCATATAAGTTAATGAATGCATTGGTGGACACAGAAACGCAAACAAATAGCATTCTTACTAGCATGCATATTAAGAAAAGATATTTAAGCGCATAACAGAAATAGACAACTAGAGAGATAATACAAATGCATAACGTAAAAAAAGGGGTAATATATGCTAAGATGGACATGTCGTAATGTGATGCAAGAAGATCTGTTTACCGTGTGCGTTCGTGCAGCGTTCGTAGACGCGTTCGAACGGTAAACAGAAGGTTCTCATTCGAGTAGCGTTCGTAAACGTGTTCGAACGAAAATAAAATAGAATGCTCAAGTTCGTATGGCGTTTGTGAACGCGTTCGAACGAAAATGAAACAGAATACTCACGTTCGTGTGGCGTTTGTGAACGCGTTCGAACGGAAATGAAACAGAATGCTCACGTTCGTATGGCGTTTGTGAACGCGTTCGAACAGAAATAAGACCTGATGCATGATAAGGCAAAATATATGCGCGTTCGAGTTGCGTTCGTAAACGCGTTCAAACGGGAACAGACCTGATGCATGAAATGGGACGCAATACATAAATGACAAATAGTACAATGCGAGGCGCGGCGAAGCATCATGGTAAATGATTTGTACAGATCACGGTGTTGTTGTACAAATTAACTATGTGACAAGGAAATTGCACTCTCATCATTTTTGATTAGATCACCATAGATGTATAAATGAGAGAGGTCCATATGAGTTCCTAGATTGAGAATGATATGAGACAGTATCAGTCCACGAAGGATTAATCATTAAATATCCCTAGCCGGAGTATTATCGAGATAGGACATCGATAATACGGAATAAGCTAGTATTGCACTTGTGCGCGTTTGAGGGCACAACGGCATAGTTCTCATATATTTAAGTATTGGATACTTATGCAAGTGCGATAGGAGGTTGTGATTCACCGATGGTACGGGAAACAGCTTCGCTCTGGATAGCCCCTCAGAATCCCATTGGTATTATGACTATGTGTCTATGGGAGGCCGAAATCAAGGTAGGTGTGTATAGTCTTAACCTGAGACTTACATCGCTAATACTTACGATAATCGATAGACTTTGGTCTTGGTGGTACAGGGCCTTTAACCGGTTCTGCGTACACCGCTTCTAGGGTTATCAGAGAGTCGTAGTGTATTGGGTGTGATGTCGAGACGGAAGTATCACTTCAGTCATAGTGGAGATGATGTCACGCAGGATACGGTATTAGTGCTCTAAGTGCTGGCCGGCCATCGGGATATTATGACAAGGTCATGTATATCCGATTATAGAGACTAGTTACCAGACATCCAACATGTGCTTCGGACGGGGCAGACACTTCTCCAGCCCCAGCCCTAACACGTGACTATCCGATACTGGGCCGATATACACAATACTACAGTATACTACGCTTGATACATATCTATATATTCCTGTAAGAATATTTCTGGAGAATTGGGTAGGCATGGCGCTTTGCTAGAGGCCAACCTTGTCTTGTAAATCGATATAAACGTAGTACAAGGTACTTACGTGTTCGGATAGTCCGACGACCGTATTTACTGCCAACATATCCGGAGATCTCATGGGTCGCTTCCTGAAGATTCACCGATGACGTATGACTCACACTTTAATTAATCTGGGATTAATTCAATGAGAGAGAAAATTAATCTGGGATTAATTAAGGAGATATTTTATCTCGAATAAAATATCGTTAAAGAGAGAGAACGATTATTTGGAATTAATCGATAAATTAATATATTCGATATATTATAACGAAATTAGATTTCGACGCGGAATTGAAATTAGATTTTAATTCGGGCGAACGAATTAATTTAGAATTAATTCGTTAGCGACGTGAATAGTGAATTCGCTAGGCGTAATCATTTAATTACGACGCAACGGAAAATTCGTTAATTTGGAATTAACGAACCCGAGCCCGAAAGTGATTGCGAGCGCATTCGCATTTCGAATTCGAGTGCGGCACGCAAGTCACATCCAAGCGTCAAATCGCTAGTCGCATCAATCGTCAATCACTTGTCACTTTGAGTGATATGACATGACATGTTGTCACTTTATTAAAGTAAATGGATTTGATGTGAATAGTTGATTTGAGTTGGTGAAAAGCTTGAAATGAAATATAACATTATTTTATTTCTTGCTTTTTGACTTTTGTATTAAAAGTAATATATGTTTTATTTATTATTTACTTGGTAAATATATAAAACAAAAAAACGAAAAGCTTTTCTCTCTCTCTTGGATATATACGGTTTTAGGCTTTTGGAGCCAAAACCTTATCTCTCTCTCACGGTCTCTCTAAGACCGATTCTTCATCTATTTTCTTCTGTTTTTGACCGAGCAAATGGAGAAGCAAGGAAGATGAAAAGTGCTAGCACCACCTTGGGTTATACATAGGTGATAGGGAAACGAATTTATGAGCTTGGAAAGCTTGAAGCTTGGAACTTCAATGGAGTCTTGCATGGCCGATTTTGGAGGCATCAAAACAGCCCACCGGCAGTCCACTGCAGTTCAAGAAGGCCCAAAACCGAGCTTGATGGAGGCAGAAACATGAAGTGCGAATTTGGTCCATCTTCGTTGCATCCAACCGATCAATGTGAGTTTATTCCGCACCTCCTTTGACATGTATTCAACTCGTTTTTATGCATGATATGTGATCCTTGGGACTTGATTGAAACTCTACAATGGTATCTTGAGCTATTGGTTGCATAAAACGAATTAGGGTTCTTGAGCTAAATTTGGGGCTTTTTGATTTAAGCATGATTTTGACAAATTGTTTGTTTAAGATGCTTGTATATGATTAAATTAGAGTTATATGTAATCAATTTGAAGAAAAATTGATTGGATTGATTTTCCCCAATTTGCTTATTGTTGGCCAAAACTTTAATTTTGGTAAACTCAATTTGAGCATCAAATGATTAAATTGTTTAGTATAGTATGCTTGAATGAGGTTGAATTGATGTTGTGCATAATCATTTTCATGAAATTTGGTTGGATCCATTTTCCCCTAAATTTTGGGCATGACAAATTTGGGTAAACTTGATTTTGAGCATGTTTAATGAAATTGGATGATTTAGAATGCTTAAATGTTGTTTAATTGATGATTGATTAGATCAATTTGATGAAAAGTGTTTGGAACAATTTTTCCCCAATTTGCTTGTGATGGCCGAATTTGCAAGTGCCATATTGTCTTGGATTTTTGATTTTTTGTTCATTGGATGACTTTGAAATCATTTGGGGATGTTGAATTTATGTTTGATTGGTTCAATTGGATTGAATTTGATTTGGGCATTTTTTCCCCTTTGGCCGAGACTTTAGCATGTATTAATTGGGTTTGATTTTGATCAAATTATGTTGGACATGATTAATTGATGTTAAGCATGATTAATTGGACAAATTTCATGTTTTGGAAACTTTGATTTGGGTAATTAATAATGCTATACACTTTAGGTAATTTAATTGAAAATTTGGAATTTTGGAATTAAATTATTGGGCTTAAAATTGGATTTGGGCCTCTTTAAGTTGTTATTGGGTTTATTGGACTTTGTTGTACAAAGTTGGTTTAGGTCAAAATTGGTTGGATCCAATTAGACCCAAAACCGCTTCCAAAAGGCCCAAATGCGACTAATGAACCTTTAAAGTTTAATTGGGCCTAATGGGCCAAAATTAATTTAAAGGCTTATGGGGTAAATCCCGGATTGGACTTTGGTTGCGGGTTTGACCGAGTTGACCAAAAGTCCACGCCTCAAGAAATAATTAAAAGCCCATTAGACTTTAATTAAATTAATATTGGATATTAATCGGGCTTTGAGACCCGTAACGATTAATTTGGAATTTAAGTCGTAAAGGTTTATTTTATAAAGTGTAATATTTAATTTGGAATTAAATAATGAATTAGAATTAAATACGTATTAAATTGGATTTAATTATGTAATTTAATTTAATTCGTAGAAATCGTACTTTGAGTACGTGTTCGCAATACGAGTTTGACTCGAACAAAATCAAATCTTTGTTTGAACATTGGATGATCACTAATTATCAAGATTAATTAATTTGATTAGATTGATTGATAACATGCTTGTATGAATACATGGTTGTGATGTTTGAATAATGTATATCGGATGGATATTAACTGGGTGGGGGCGATTTTGGAAATTGTAATAAATTTGATTTATTAATTGGACCTGCGAGTCCAGCCTTATCTCCTATTTCTTTGTATTCTCTTCTCACCTATTCCCCTCAATGTAAATGAGGTTTCTTTAGAAGTGTAGTGTAACGGGTAGAAGAAATATTTGTGCTAGCTTGGAGAGAGAAAGTGAGAGATTTGATCTAGGATCAATGTGTAAAATATCCATCCGCATATCATTATTATTTTACATATGCGCTTTATTATGTGTTTAGAATGCATGTTTAAGGGTGTATGATGATGAGACCTTAACAAAGATAATTAAAATTGGTAGCCAATTTGCACGCGAAAAACCCTCGTTAAATATCAAGCGTTTATTTTCCTTCCATTGAGTGATTCTTACTCAAGATCCGAGATTGGCAGGGGTTGTTGGCCAAAGTCAAGCCCTTGTCCGTCAAAGATGTGTTTTAATCACGAGGCTTTGTTCCATATCGGTGTCGTGTCCAAGTTGTGGTTTGTTGGCCAAAGTCAAGACCACTTCTTGTCCATAGACATTGATTACGAAGCTTCCATGTCAATGGGTCCGCGCTTGACTGGGATCACTAGGTTTGTTGTGCCAAAGCCAAGGCCTAGTTGATTCAGAGGAAAAAGGTTAGGGTATACATTAGATGTATAGGCATATATAAGATATATGTTTGGGACTTGGATGTCCACCTACTGGATCTAGGAGTTGGATGAGATCCAATTGATCTTAGAGATCTACCTAGTTAATTATCATACAATTTGTTGGCCAAAGTCAAGATTGTGTGATATTTAACGGATCCTAGCCCACTAGGAAACACGGTTTCCCGAGTACTCGACAGAGGGTTAGAGGCTCGACGAAAAATAGTGGGAGGCAAGAATTGAATTTGCAATACTCGTTCAATTACTCGCCATACGCGCTCATTTAAATTATTTCGTCATTAGATTAAATGTTAGTTAGACTAATATTTAAATTGTTGTTTTAATAAACAGTTGGACTGTATTATACTTGATTATATATAATTGGATTATATTAATCAATATATTTGAATTAATTAATTTCAGTTTACAGTTGATTTTATAATTGGATTATAGTAATCAATGTAATTGAGGTTAATTAATTTGGATTATATTTGATTATATAGTTGGACTATTATAATCATTATAATATATATAGTACCACTAATCGTTGATTAAATAGTTGGACTATTGTAATCAAGATAAAATTGAAAAGTTGGATATTTAAAATATATCTGGGATTAAAATATTTTAAATGATTTAATTTTCAAATTGGGAATAAATAATAGGTTACTTTATTTGATAAAATAACTTATTATATCTTAAGCCCAAATTTAAGCAAAATAAGTAGAGCATAAATCTTTGGAAGATTTATGTGATGATGACTTTAATGCTTAATTTAATATACTTGTCATAAATCTATTTTAGATTTAAGAAGTATTAAAATTGCAATTTATAATTCTTGGAGAATTAATTGACTATTCATATAAAGTCAAAGTTTGCAATTGGGCATGTAGCACGAGGTGCACATCGTTTCAATATTCTAAAAACCCAAGGCTTGCCTAAGGTTTCTGAAATATTGAAAAGGATAATTGACATATCCCAAAGTGACTACCATTTGGATATGGCAGACACGAAGGAATTAAAGAAAGGGAAAGGCTCTTACTTTAAAAAATGTTTGTCTTAGTTATGTTCACAGCTAGTATTGAAATTAGATTTTAAATACTTAGTGTGGGAAATAAAATATATGTATTGATGTTCATAATCTGCTTTGAGCAGGATACAGACTTCAAGCCGAGATTTCTCTGCGAATCGGAAACGGGACGAAAGTCGCTGTTTCGACCGTAGATACCTAAGTTTAGGAACTACCCTTCGGGTATGTACTTGAATTAGGAACTGTTATAATATAACTAGTTTGACTAGAGACATTATCTCTATATCAGTGTTTAATCCATTGTGGATAAACCTTTATATTCTAGAACACTCAGTGTTTTATTATATAAAGATGATACTGAGATAAATACATTATATGTAAATAACAGAATTTATATTTGAATATAAATAAAATCTCAAACATATAAAATGACAAATAAATAGCTCAAATTGATTTGATCAATAGAGACTTATTGTGGCATTGTTGTCTGGGACACAATTATACAAGACTCGTATATCCACACTTTTGAAGAGTGGGTACAAGGACTGATTTGACTATTCAAATAAAGTCTACGAATCTAGTTTGTTAGGTAAAGTACCTAAAACACTGTTTACTTGGTAATAGTGTAAGGGCCACCGATCTGTTAGCCCTATTCATGGTGAAGTTAGTGGGCCCATATCTAGCTAGGCTAGATGTGAACATGAATATTTCGTGACCTTAACGGATGTGGCATCACGTTATGGTTATGTGTTTCTTTTGACGAACACAGATCGTAAACTTTTGAAGTTTCGACACGAGTAAATAAACAGATCGGCTATAGTATTATTCAGCCACAAAAGACCGTAATGGAAAATAGTTAAGCAGTAAGTTTCGTACATACATGAAAGAGTATGGTATTCTTTCAGATGATGACTCCTCCCGAGACACGTCAGTTAGACGGTGTGTCCGAACCAAAAACCAAATTTTGTTGGACATGATATGGTTTATCACGAGTCGCTCTGAGCTACTATTTCCTTCAACGGATAAGTTTTAACAGTGCAATAACTTATTTAGAATAAGGTTCCATATAAATCTGTTTGACAGATGTCATATAGGATATGAACAGGGAAGAAACGAGGTTTCTCTTTCATGATAATTTGGGTATGCCAAGCATAATGTTTGGATGATACCAAACTAAGGACCCAAATTGGATAAGTGCCAATATAGGTTATCCTAAGGGAAACCATAAGTATAGTACTTATAAATCTCACATGAGAACAATGTGATTGTTGCTCACCATGGTTTTTTCCTGAGAGGAATACCGATATGCAGTGGTCAGTGGGAGGATAGTGATACTCGATGAAAATCGGAGTAATATTGTTCAAGGCACGAAGTCCTTAATGGAACACAAATAGTTCATCTATGATGAATCTATACCATTAATCTTCAAATACACAAGACACTCGTAGATCGGATAAGTCAGAAAACAACCTAGGGTATAGGTTTCTGATCTAACCTCATAAAGATGTCAATCTTATGAAGGTATACCAACCGATTACGTTTTGAGGAAGTGATACAAGGTATCGACTCCCTATTATGGCAAAGTGCCATGATTCGAAATGGATTCCATGTTTAACAACTATTTTGGATACTAGTTGTTGTACCACAAGGCATTGTGCCTATTGGTACATTAAACGTCTTCAAGGAAGACATACATGGAAGGTAACATACCAACGTACAAAGCTGGGATTTGACGGAAAGGTATCGTTATCAACATTGTGTTAATAACGGTTCAACCTTTTACCTGTTGCCATGGTAAATCCATTTTGAAGATGCTTGTTGATAACTGCATATTTCATTTATGAAATGTGTCAGTTGCAGATCAAAATCGCTTTCCTGAAAAGGAAACCTTTTGGAGAATGTTTACAACATTCTGACGATTTTGTATAACCAACAAACGAGGTTTGCGGGTTATTCGATCCATGTTTGGATTGAAACAAGCATAAGGTTCTTGGAACTGACGTTTTGAAATAATCATAATGGTTTATGATTTGACTCAAAACGAAATAATTCTTGTGTATATAAGGAGGTTAGTGGGAAAGCACTGATAATGAAATTCCCATAAAATAATCGGTGAAAGCTTGGCTTTCATAAGAAATTCTCCGTGGAATTCTGGGGAGTAACAACCTTATTCAAGGAATAAAGATCTACAGGGATAGATTTGGAGTTGTTAACACTATCTGGAATTGTACATTTAAAATGTACTTGTATTGTGTCTCATACGCTTTGAGCATATGGAGTCACAATCGGGTCAATCCAAGTGATAGTCACTGGATTGAAGATTAAGAACATCTGTTAGTATCTGAGAGAACTAAAGATGCTGTCTTAATTATGGAGTAGGAGAACTTGAAGTGACTAGGATCACTGCTGCAAGTTTCCAAACCGGTAAATACTACGGTACTATAAGTTTGAATAACGGGACAGTAAACTGGAAATATTCAGAGCAAGATAACTGTTGCCGAATTAACAACAAATGCGGATATTGCTGCAGCTGAGGCAGCAATAGAAGCCATTTGGATCGATAATAAATCTAATTAGATTAGATATAGTTCTGTTAGCAGCTGAGCTAGGCGTCAGCATAGGCTAAAGAATTAATGGTCTCATCGACGATTCAGATATATACTTCTATATTCATCTGATTCGTTCGGATCATACATTGTGGCGATGTGATGATCGTATAAATCGCGTCAGAAGATAATTACGCAAATCCGCTGACGAAAACCTTTCCTCATCAATTTGAGCGAACCGTACATAGTTCGGGTGTGGGACACTCGAGTGACTGGCTATGTGCCAGTGGGAGATTGTTGGATAATATGACCCATAGCGTCACTATTTGTACAGATCACGGTGTTGTTGTACAAATTAACTATGTGACAAGGAAATTGCACTCTCATCATTTGTGATTAGATCACCATAGATGTATAAATGAAGAGAGGTCCATATGATTAGTTCCTGGATTGAGAATGATATGAGACAGTATCAGTCCACGAAGGATTAATCATTAAATATCCCTAGCCGGAGTATTATCGAGACAGGACATCGATAATGCGGAATAGGCTAGTATTGCACTTGTGCGCGTTGTGAGGGCACAACGGCATAGTTCTCATATATTTAAGTATTGGATACTTATGCAAGTGCGATAGGAGGTTGTGATTCACCGATGGTACGGGAAACAGATTCGCTCTGGATAGACCCCTCGGAATCCCATTGGTATTATGACTATGTGTCTATGGGAGGCCGAAATCAAGGTAGGTGTGTATAGTCTTAACCTAAGACTTACATCGCTAATACTTACGATAATCGATAGACTTTGGTCTTGGTGGTACAGGGCTTTAACCGGTTCTGCGTACACCGCTTCTAGGTTTATCAGAGAGTCGTAGTGTATTGGGTGTGATGTCGAGACGGAAGTATCACTTCATTCATAGTGGAGATGATGTCACGCAGGATACGGTATTAGTGCTCTTAAGTGCTGGCCGGCCATCGGGATATTATGACAAGGTCATGTATATCCGATTATAGAGACTAGTTACCAGACATCCAACATGTGCTTCGGACGGGGCAGACACTTATCCAGCCCCAGCCCTAGCACGTGACTATCCGATACTGGGCCGATATACACAATACTACGGTATACTACGCTTGATATAGATCTATATATTCCTGTAAGAATATTTCTGGATAATTGGGTAGGCATGACGCTTTGCTAGAGGCCAACCTTGTCTTGTAAATTGATATAAACGTAGTACAAGGTACTTACGTGTTCGGATAGTCCGACGACCGTATTTACTGCCAACATATCCGGAGATCTCATGGGTCGCTTCCTGAAGATTCACCGATGACGTATGACTCGCACTTTAATTAATCTGGGATTAATTCAATGAGAGAGAAAATTAATCTGGGATTAATTAAGGAGATATTTTATCTCGAATAAAATATCGTTAAAGAGAGAGAACGATTAATTTGGAATTAATCGATAAATTAATATATTCGATATATTATAAAGAAATTAGATTTCGACGCGGAATTGAAATTAGATTTTAATTCGGGCGAACGAATTAATTTAGAATTAATTCGTTAGCGACGTGAATAGTGAATTCGCTAGGCGTAATCATTTAATTACGACGCAACGGAAAATTCGTTAATTTGGAATTAACGAACCCGAGCCCGAAAGTGATTGCGAGCGCATTCGCATTTCGAATTCGAGTGCGGCACGCAAGTCACATCAAGCGTCAAATCGCTAGTCGCATCAATCGTCAAGTCACTTGTCACTTTGAGTGATATGACATGACATGTTGTCACTTTATTAAAGTAAATGGATTTGATGTGAATAGTTGATTTGAGTTGGTGAAAAGCTTGAAATGAAATATAACATTATTTTATTTCTTGCTTTTTGACTTTTGTATTAAAAGTAATATATGTTTTATTTATTATTTACTTGGTAAATATATAAAACAAAAAAAATGAAAAGCTTTTCTCTCTCTCTTGGAATATATACGGTTTTAGGCTTTTGGAGCCAAAACCTTATCTCTCTCTCACGGTCTCTCTAAGACCGATTCTTCATCTATTTTCTTCTTTTTTTGACCGAGCAAATGGAGAAGCAAGGAAGATGAAGAAGTGCTAGCACACCTTGGGTTATACATAGGTGATAGGGAAACAAATTTGTGAGCTTGGAAAGCTTGAAGCTTGGAGCTTCAATGGAGTCTTGCATGGCCGATTTTGGAGCATCAAAACAGCCCCCACCGGCAGTCCACTGCAGTTCAAGAAGGCCCAAAACCGAGCTTGATGGAGGCAGAAACATGAAGTGCGAATTTGGTCCATCTTCGTTGCATCCAACCGATCAATGTGAGTTTATTCCGCACCTCCTTTGACATGTATTCACTCATTTTTATGCATGACATGTGATCCTTGGACTTGATTGAAACTCTACAGACCTCTCATCACACTTACTAAGCCCATGCGCTCGATCGCATCATGCATACAAACATAAAGACAATCATATCAAACTACGTATGCCCGATTGAACGTATCTTGCATTCAACCGGACACACATCAACCGGCGCGGCAAAGCATCAGGGTAAAGGGCTTTAACCCCTCCCCATAGGGGATATTTCATTCTACTTACTAAGCCCATGCGCTTGATTGAACCATGCATAAAAACATAAAGACAATCATATCAAACTAAGCATGCCCGATTGAACGTATCTTGCATTCAACCGGACACACATCAACCGGCGCGGCAAAGCATCGTGGTAAAGGGCTTTAACCCCTCTCATAGGGGATCTTTCATTCCACTTACTAAGCCCATGCGTTCGATTGAATCATACAAGACTAAGCAACATACAGAATTCAAGTGACGAGAAATAAATAAACCAAAGCAACACAAAACAAGAGAAGGTGCCGTTTACTCAAGTGGTACGTGGAGTTATATCCCAAGTACAGACTGCACTACCGTCCATTCGGATTCGGCTACGGAATTTACGTCTGGGTTTCCATCCTATATACCACAAGAGACGACACTCTTCCATTTCATTCAAGCCACAACATGCATCCACAAACGACTCTCATGCGAATAGAATTCAATAATAAAAAAAACGAATATAAACTAATTAAAAAAAGTGCCCTCAGGTCTAACCTTTTAAATCACCTCTCGGATGTACGGTACACGATCGTCGGAAGGGTGAATGCTCCGCAACTCTTCCGGTTCACTGGTTCACTGTTCTCATTCATTGTCTTACTGTTTTGAGTCGTCGTTCTCCGTCTTTTGCTGCTGCTTTTGACTCCGATTCACTGCCGTTGCTACTGTTTTGCTGCTGTATTTTAGTTACTATTTTTGGGCTGTTTTGATGTTCTTGATGGACTGTTTTGGGTGTTCTTTTTGGTGATGTTATGGTATGGTTCGGGGCTGTTTTATGTATGTGTTTAGGGTTGCTGTATGCGTGTTTTAGGGCTGTTGTATGGGCTGTTTTAGGAGCTGTAGGGACTGCTATTTTCGGTTGTGGAGTGGGGGAGATGAAGGGGATGTGGTGTTCACGGCCAAAGGAGAATAGATGAAGAGAAAAGCTTTGTCTTTGCTTCTAGTTCTTGGCCGTGAGGTTGGTATCTCCTAGGGTTTGTGGCTTGTAGTTTACGTGTGATATGGAGAGTGTCTTGATGTCTTGGGCGTGTATTAGAGAGAGTCGAGAGAGGAGGTGGCTAGGTTAGTGCATGTTTATATAGAAGAGAGCTAGGGTTTGCCCTTGTCTCACAAGGAAGAGATCTAGTTTCCAAATTAGGAGTCATAGGAATGGTATACACAAGATTGAGGGGGGACAAAATATTTTAAATTAGGAAGTCAACTAATCTAAATTGGTGGATATCTTATTAGATTAGGAAATCAAATATTTGATTAGCTTTGATTGGTTAGGATTGATTTTAATTAGGCATATCTTATTTTAATTTTAGTATATGAATTATTTAAATTAGGCATGATTTTAGTTTAAGTTGGTAATTGTTTATTTTATGTTTGGTAAATGTTTTATTTAATTATTTAAATTATTATCTTATTTAGTTAATATTTATTTATTTAAATTGGGATGTGTTTTATGGGCTTTGGGGGGCTAATTGGGCTGGGGTGCGAGGCTAGCAGCAAAACCAGAAATACCGACTCCGTTCGAACGCCAATTCGAACGTGGCACGAATGTCCGCAATCTGCCTGACGTTCAAACGAAGTAACGAACGCAGCACCAACGAAGATAGTGAACTTGTGGAATGAACTTGATGACGCACTTATTCTGAATTTCCCCTTCCGACCTCCGTTTCCCGCAATATCCTTAGCTAAAAATGTAGTGCCTCCAACTGAGACTCATCATCGGTTTCACATGCGAAAAATGCAATGCCTACAGTCGCCCCCACTTTGATGGGACTTGTGCAGTGTGTGACTTTGAACAATCCTATCAAAGTTATGCAATGCATTTTCACTTACCTGGCTCGCCAGCTGTCACTTGACTTACCATGTGTTGAGTTGAGTTGACTTGGGTGGTGAGGTGCTGCAACCCCTGGTTCATTCCCGAACCGTGCTGTGATGTGGTCCATTCTCGAATCGTTGCCGCGAGATGTCCATTCCCGAACTATTACTGTAAGGTGGTCCATTCCCGAACCGTTACTGTGAGGTGGTTCATTCCCGAATTGTTACTGTAAGGTGGTCCATTCCCGAACCGTTACTGTAAGGTGGTCTATTCCCGAACCATTACTGTGAGATGTCCATTCCCGAACTATTACTGTGAGGTGGTCCATTCCCGAACCGTTACTGTGAGGTGTCCATTCCCGAACTTTTATTGTAAGGTGGTCCATTCCCGAACCGTTACTGTAAGGTGGTCCATTCCCAAACCGTTACTGTAAGGTGGTTCATTCCCGAACTGTTACTGTAAGGTGGTCCATTCCCGAACCTTTACTGTGAGGTGGTCCATTCCCGAACCGTTACTGTGAGGTGGTTCATTTCCGAACCGTTACTATAAGGTGGTTCATTCCCGAACCGTTACTGTGAGGTGGTTCATTCCCGAACCGTGCTTTCATTCTTGGAGTGCCATTCCCGGCTTGTTCATTCCTGAACTGCATTTCCATTCTTGAAGTGCCATTCCTGGCTTGTTCATTCTTGAACTCTGTTCCATTCTTGGATTGCCATTCTCGGCTTGTTCATTCTTAAACTGTCCATTCCCGGACTATATCTCCATTCTCGGAGTGCCATTCTCGGCATAACTGATCTAATGTGATGCGGGCCTCGCCCCCAGAATGCCATACCCGGCAATGCTGATCTGATGTAATATGGGCCTCGCCCTCAGAATGCCATACCCGGCAGAAATTGATCCGATGTAATGTGGGCCTCGCCCCCAGAATGCCATACCCGGCAATGCTGATACTGAAGTGGGCCTCGCCCTAACTGCTACCGATATGGGCCTCGCCCCCAGACTGATACTGCTGATATGGACCTCACCCATGTGATTCATTCCTGAAGACTGCTGACATTGTACTGTTACTGCTTCTGTTGGGCTTGTCCTTGCCACTTTTCTTTTTCTTCTTCAAAACATGTGAATACAAAACAGAACAAACACGAAAGGATGCAAAATGTGTTACGTGTATGCATGTATGAATGTTCTTATCCCGTCGGGTTAGGTCTTCCGTCAATTCTCTTGGTGACTGCTTAGTCTTCTTTTCCTCAGGCAAACCACTGCTTCAATCTGTCGGTGGGGGGTGTGGAAGTGGCTTGCCTTCTAAGGGTTTCAAAATTCGTTGTCCCTGTAACTTTTCAAATACCTTCGACAAAGGCCTACCAAGGTTGGAGAATTGCCGGTTTCTGATGGCAGCGACTTCGGCAGTAGCGGGCTTTGTCTCAGAAGGCCCCCTAAAAGTTCTTTTATTCTGGCCATAAAACTTTCTATTTTCGGCCTCCTCTTCCTCAATATCCATGACAGTTTCCCTCAACTGTCGAAAATCAGAAATCATCGAAGTCATCCTCCTCAGCTTACCATAAATAGAGGGCTTGGTGCCCTTGATAATCATCTTAATTTGGTCTTTCTCTGAAGGCCGAGTCTGCATTTTCAAAAGCTGGCTTCTCCAGCGATCCACATACTCTTTGAAACTTTCCTCTGGCTTCTGTTTAGTGTTCTCCAAATCACGAGTGACAAGTCAATTTCTAAGTCTGTAACATACTGCTTCAGAAAAGCATCAGCTAGTTCCTTCCAATCTTCCTTCACTTTCTTCTCCAAACTGTGGTACCATACACATGTGCCCCCTCGAGTGACATCCCAACATCTTTTGGACTTGGCGCTATGATAGGCCCATTGAACTCATGACTGAGACATATTGCTGCAGATGGACTCTTGGGTCTCCATTCCCATTAAACTTGGCCATGTCCGGCATTTTAAACTGAGCTGGCAGCTGTTCTCCGAAGGTCATTGCCTCATAATCTAACAACTCTTCATGTTTACCCCTCATTTTGCGGGTAACTGTTTCAACCTGATCCCGAAGCTTCTGAAATTCTGTCTGAGACCCAATCACTTTGCCTGTTGCATACTCTGCTATGTCATCATCAAAAGTGGGGATATCATCCCCCAACCCATTCGGAGGCTCCTCGTGCCTCCCATTCTCAGAATTCCCCCAGCACGGGGCACAAGCCATATTTGCCATGGCAGTGGTTATGGCTTGCAACTGTTCGGTGACCTTTGGCGAGACTGTTTTCCACAACTGATCCATACGGGATACCTCAATATCTGATTCATTCATGTCTAATTCCAAGTGTTCTGGCGAGTCTTCCCTTTTCCCTAACCCACGGGAATCTATGATGCTTTCAGAAACACAAGGGTTAACATGATGTATGTATGCATGGGGTGTGCATGAATGCATGTACACTATACATACTATAAATCAATAAAACTCTCAAACAAATCAGCCCATTATCATTTTAGAAGCTTCTGGGCTAACTGTCATATGAGTGAACCCGTCCCAGATTAATGGCCCAACGAGTCACATCTCATGGCAAGGAGCCCAACTAAATCCAAGGGTATGTTCTGAACACAAGCACAAGCCCCCATCAAACTTAGAAGCCTTTGGCCCAATTATCATAAAAATACGTTCTTGTCCCAGGTTAAAATGGCCCCACAAGCCCATATCTCATGACAAATGGTCAAATGGATCCACACGATGACGTTCCCAAACACAAGCATAGAGAAAGATGATGCCCGACATAACGTGAATAATTTCTACATAATGGCCCAACAACATTTCAGAACTCTTTGGCCTATAGTCAAAGGTTACGAACTCGCCCCAAGTTTAAATGGCCCAGCAAGTCTTTCATTCTGACAATTAAGTCCAACTGCATCGAAATGAGGATGGTCCACAAGCACATACGCAAGGAAATAATTGTTACTTTTAGCCTGTTGGAAATTCTAATCCATGTCCCAAGATCAAAAGAGCAAACAAATATATAAAATGAATGAAAATTTGAAGTATGGCGGAATCATACTCACAAAGATCGGATACGGATGCGTTGATGAAATAAAATTTTCTCCTTTGTGCAGTGAAGGTTTCGGCCAAGGGAGTGGGGAAGCTCCAAGCTTTTTGATCCTTCCAAGCTCAAGATTAGTTTCCCATAACACCTTTGTATGATCCCTTGAAGGTGCTAGCCTTATATGTGATTTAATGTTCCAAACACACCACTTTCTTCAAGTTTTTTGCAACAAAAACAGAAAAGTGAGAAGAGTTGTGAAACTTCACAGTTTCGGTCAAGAGGTGAGAGAGTGTTATGATTTTTGTTACAAAAATCAATTTATATTTATGCCATAATATTTATTAAATAAATAATAATAAACTTATGACACAAATCATGCAATGGCTTAGAGTGTAAACACTCAAACTCCATGCAAAACCTTGAGTGTATTGTACACTATCACCATGCAATGTATTAACAATTAAATAATGCATAAAATGACATGTGTCATGTGGGCCCCACACAACCCAATGAAAGTGGGCCCACGCGTACTCACGCGTTCGGGTTCGATATTTCCGAAATACCGAACTTTCGTCGCGACGTTAATTAAATCGAATTTAAATAAATAATTGCGCCTAGCGAAATTATTATTTACGTCGCTAACGAATTAATTCTAAATTAACTCGTTTGCCCGAATTAAAATCTAATTTTAATTTCGCGTCGAAATCGAATTTCGATTATTATATCGAATATAATATTTTACGATTAATTCCAATTAATCGTTCTCTCTCTTGTATAGTACTTTATCCAAGATAAAGTCTCTCCGTAATTAATCCAAGATTAATCGAGTTTGAATCATACGTCATTGGTGAATCTTCGGGAAGCGACCCAAGAGATCTCTGGATATGTTGGCAGTAAATACGGCCGTCAGATTATCCGAACACGTACGTACCAAGTACTACGTTTTTATTACCGATTTACAAGACAGGTTAGCCTCTAGCAAAACGCCATGCCTACCCAATTCTCCAGAAATATTCTTATTGGAATATAAGATCTATAACAGGCGTAGTATACCGTAGTATAGTGTATACTGATCCAGTATCGGATGATCACATGTAAGGCCTGGGGCTGGAGATGTGTCTGCCCCGTACGATACATATATCGGACATCAAGCAACTAGTCTCTTTGAATCGGATAATCCTGACCTTGTCATATTATCCCGATGGTTGCAACCATTATAGAGTACTAGTTCTGTATCCTGCGCGATCATCATCTCCATATGTCTGAAGTGATACTTCCGTCTTGACATCACACCCAATACACTACGATTCCCGATAAACCTAGAAGAGGTGTACACAGAACCTGTTAAAGCCCTGGACGACCAAAACTAAAGTCTACCGATTGTCGCAAGTACTAGCGATGCAAGTCTCAGGTTAAGACCATATGCACCTACCCTGAAGCGGACTCCCATAGACACGCAGACATACTACCAATGGGATTCCGCGGGGTCTATCCAGAGCGAAGCTGTTTTCCGTACCATCGGTAAAACACAACCTCCTACCGCACTTGCATAAGTATCCAATACTCAAATATATGAGAACTATGCTGTTGTGCCCTCACAACACGCACAAGTGCAGTACTAGTCTATTCCGCATTATCGATGTCCAATCTCGATAATACTACGACTAGGGATATTTAATGATTAAACCTTTATGGATTGATACTGTCTCATATCATCTCAATCCGGAATTAATCATAGGGACTTTTACCATTTATATATCAAAGTAAATAAATTACAAAACGGTAAAAGGCAATTTCATTACTACATAGTTAATTTTGTACAATAATACAATATCATTTACAAAATAGTGACGCTATGGGTCATATACTGTCTAACAATCTCCCACTTGGCCTATAGCCAGTCACTCAAGCATCTAATACCTGAACTATGTACATGTCGCTCAAACTTTTCCCGAGGAATAGCCTTCGTCAGCGGATCTGCAATATTATCCTCTGATGCGATCTTTTCGATCTTCACATCGCCACGATGTATGATCTCTCGAATCAGATGGAATCGTCGAAGAACATGTTTGGATCGTT
This sequence comes from Zanthoxylum bungeanum, assembly GCA_019454045.1. Classification (NCBI taxonomy): domain Eukaryota; kingdom Viridiplantae; phylum Streptophyta; class Magnoliopsida; order Sapindales; family Rutaceae; genus Zanthoxylum; species Zanthoxylum bungeanum. The sequence goes on along the minus strand of SKCR01010888.1, from coordinate 118,834 downwards.
GATGAGACCTTGGTTCCTTAGCCTGTGCTATAGCCCCGCTATTGTCACAATACAATGGAACGGGCTCAGCTGCTAACGGAACTACTCTCCTAATCCAATTAGGAATTTACGGATCCAAACTGCCTCTTTTGCTGCTTCAGCTGCTGCAATGTACTCCGCTTCAGTTTGTTGAATCGGCAACAGTATCTTGCTTGGAAGATTTCCAGCTCACTGCTCCGTTATTCATACAAAATATGTACCAAGATTGCGACTTAAAGTCGTCTCTGTCGGTTTGGAAACTTGCATCGGTATACCCAGATACCTCAAGTTCTCCATCTCCATAGATTAAGAAAGCATCCTTAGTTCTGTTAAGATACTTAAGGATACTCTTAACCGCCATCCAGTGATCTTTACCTGGATCGGCCTGATATCGACTGACTGCACATGCTCAAAGCATGGGACACATCAGGTCGTGTACATATCATGGCATACATGATCGATCCGACTGCCGAGGCGAACGGAGTCCGACTCATGTTGTCTCTCTCATCTTGTGTTTTAGGACACATGTCCCTAGATAGATAGACGCCATGTGATATGGTAACAGTCCCCTCTTGGACTGATCCATGTTGAATCTCTTCAACACTTTATCAATATATGTACTCTGGGAGAGTCCAAGTAGCTTTCTAGATCTATCCCGGTAGATCTTTATTCCTAGAATAAAAGCTGCCCCTCCCAGATCTTTCATGGAGAATTTCAATGAAAGCCAAGCTTTCACCGACGTTAACATGGGAATGTCATTGCCGATAAGCAATACATCGTCGACATAAAGGACAATAAAAGTCAGTGCACTCCCACTAACCTTCTTATATACACAAGGATCATCTTCGTTTTGAATGAAATCATATTCTTTTATGATCTCATCAAAACGCTGGTTCCACGACCGCGATGCTTGCTTCAGTCCATAAATGGACCGATTTAACTTACAAACCTTGTTTGCAAGTCTAGGTGCGATAAAACCGTCAGGCTGTTGCATATAAACATCCTCCGAAAGGTTTCCGTTAAGGAAAGCGGTTTTAACGTCCATCTGCCATATTTCATAATCGTAATATGCAGCTATTGCAAGCATTATCCGAATGGATTTAATCATGGCAACGGGTGAGAAGGTTTCGTCATAATCAACTCCAAGTCGTTGACGATATCCCTTCGCTACAAGCCTAGCTTTGTACGTTTGTACGTTGCCATCCATGTCAGTCTTCTTCTTGAAGACCCATTTGCATCCAATAGGCTTTACGCCTTCTGGTGCATCAACCAGTGTCCAAACTTGGTTGGTATACATGGAATCCATTTCGGCCTTCATGGCTTCTTGCCATAAAGCGGATTCGATACCTTGTATCGCTTCCTCATACGTAGCCGGTTCATTATCCTCAATAAGATTAATATCTACATGAGGTGAGATCAGGAATCCATACCTCTCAGGTATTACCCTGACTCTCTCCGACCTACGCGGTCCTTGTGTATTTGAAGATTGTGGTTCAGTCTCATCCCAGATGGACTGTTCATGTTCCGTTGATAATTCATTGCCAAGAACAGTATCACTACGACTTTCATCGAGTTCTACTTTCTTCCCACTAAACACTGCATTTAGGAATTCCTTCTCAAGGAAAACCGCATGTAGAGCAACAAATACTTTGTTCTCTTGTGGGTGATAGAAGTAATATCCTTTGGTTTCCCTAGGATATCCAACGAATAGGCATTTATCTGATTTGGGTTCAAGTTTGGTACCTTCCAAACGTTTAACGTATGCCCAGCAACCCCAAATCTTCAGGAATGAGAAACCCGGTTTTCTTACCTGTCCATATCTCATATGGTGTCTGTTCAACAGACTTTGACGGAACCTTATTCAAAATAAGAACTGCACTGTTTAATGCATATCCCCAGAAGGAAATTGGCAGCTCAGTGCGACTCATCATCGACCTTACCATGTCCAACAAGGTACGGTTTCTCCGTTCGGACACACCATTTAATTGTGGTGTTCCAGGAGGAGTCCACTGTGAAAGAATACCATATTCTTTCAGGTAATCTTGAAACTCATTACTTAAGTATTCGCCACCACGGTCCGACCGTAATGTCTTAATACTCTTGCCTGTTTGTTTTTCAACTTCGTGTCGAAACTCTTTGAATTTCTCAAAAGTTTCCGACTTGTGCGTCATTAGATACACATAACCGTAACGTGATGCATCATCGGTAAAGGTTACGAAGTATCGATATCCACCTCTAGCCTGGCTAGACATGGGCCCACAAACGTCACTATGAACGAGGGCTAACAGTTCAGTGGCACGTTCACCTTTACCGCTAAAAGGTGATTTAGGCATTTTGCCTAATAAGCAAGATTCGCAGACGTCATATGAATTTGGATCAAATCCGTCCAAGTACCCACTCTTCGAAAGTGTGGATATGCGAGTCTTGTTAATGTGTCCCAGACGACAATGCCACATATAAGTTTCATCATTCATCATTTGGATCACTCTTTTTAAGCCTTTTGTTTGTTAATTTATATGTAGGAGATTCATTTATATTCAAAATATAAAGACCATTATTTGCAACTGCAGTGCATATTTCTGCATCATTTTTTATATAAATAACACCCAGTGTTTCTAAATACAAAAGTGTACCCATTTCGGTTAACAAAGATACAGATATATATTCCTAGTCAAACTAGGTACATAATAACAGTCATTTAGTTTAAGTACATGCCCCGAGGGCAGTTCTAATACAAAAGTGCCCACGGCCAAAACAGCAACAGGAGTTCCGTTTCCAACTCGTAGATCAATCTCCCCTGAAGCCAGAGTCCTGCTGTTCTGCAGATCCTGCACATCAGTACATATATGAGAACCACAACCAGAATCAAAAATCCAATTTTTAAAACTAGAAGTAGCCATGTTTATTTCAATAACAAACATACCAGAGGTCGGTGCCTTGCCCGCCTTGATCTCCCTTCTGATCGCCTTGTTCATGCGGCAGTCACGCTTCCAGTGACCTCTTTTGCCGCAGTTAAGGCATATGTCTTGTGACTTGTTCCTCGGCTTCCCAGAAGCCATCGGCATCTTGGCCTTGCCCTTGTTCTTACGCTTCTTCTTTTTTCACCCCTCCAGTTGCCTTGGGCCCAGCCTTGACGTCTGAGAGGTCGATGCAAAGTGCGCCTCGCGCTTGTTGCCTTTAAGAAGCTCTTTCTCTGACTCCTTAAGAATGGACAATAGCTCTCCAAGAGTATCGTCCGTATCCATCAACTTGTAGTTGATGATAATCTGCTTCCAAGTATCGGGAGTGACTGTAAAAGCATGTCTACAGTCAGCTCAGCCTCCAAGACTATTCCCATCTTGGCCAGCTCATCAATGTCAGCTATCATTTGAGTCCCGTGGGCCTCAACTGAAGCGCCATCAGTCATACGGGAGCGAAAGAGTTTCTTCACCAACTCATACCTCTCCATCCGCTTATTAGTGCGGTGAAGATCCTTTAGTCTAGCCATCATATTATAAGGATCCAAGTCCCTATTCTGGCGACGAAAGTGTTGAGTCATGGAAGCAAGCATGATCGACTGAGTTGTATCACAATCATCGCTATGAGTTCTCCATAACTCCAGCTCAAGTGGCTCAGTGGGCCTCGGCCCGAGAGGTCTCTGTATGGTGTACAACAGCCTCTCTGCCCCAAGGACTATCCTCAGGTTCATTTCCCAGTCAGCAAAGTTCGTGCCCTTAAATACATTATCACCCATGATTATGTCTCGGACATTTCCTTTGTTTGCCATCTTAACTACGATAGTCCAACTATCTAGTTAACGATATATGGGTACAGTCAAACTGTTACAAAAAAAATAACATTTTATTAGTCCAACTAATGTTAAAATATTGACGAAATAAATTTTGTAAGCGCGTAAAGTAAGTATCTGAATGAAATTGCAAATTCAATACTAGCCTCCCACTATTTTCTACAAGTCTCTAACCCTTTGTCGAGTACTCGGGAAATCCAATTTCCTAGTGGGCTAGGATCCCGTTAAATAACACACAACCTTGACTTTGGCCAACAAGTTGTATGATATTTAACTAGGTAGATCTCGAAGATCAATTGGATCCCATCCAATTCCTAGATCCGGTAGGTGGACATCCAAGTCCGAAACATATATATCTAATACATATGTCAATGTATCCAATACATTTTCCTAACCATTTCCTCTGAATCAACTAAGTCTTGGCTTTGGCACAACAAACTTAATGATTCCAGTTAAGCGGGACCCATTGACATGGAAAGTTTCGTAATCAATGTCGATGGACAAGAAGTGATCTTGACTTTGGCCAACAAATCACAACTTGGACAAGACACCGATATGGAACAAAACTCTCATGATTCAAACACATCCTCAATTGACAAAGGTCTTGACTTTGGCCAACAAACCAATGCCAATTTCGGATCTTGAGAAAGAATCACTCAACGGAAGGAAAATCGCTTAATATTGTTTGAGGGATTTTCGTGTAATTGGCAACCAATTAATTTATCTTTGTTAGGTCTCATCATCATACACCCTTAAGCATGCTTCTAAAACATCATAAAGCGCGTAAAGTAAAGTAATAGCGATATACGGATGGATATGAACAACAACTTGTTCCTAGAACAAATCACTCCCTTTCCTCTCCCCGCTAGAACTATTCTACTCTTACCCAATTACATAATACAATAAGAGAAACCTCATTTACATTGAGGGGAATTAGGTGAGAAGAGAATACAAAGAGACAATAAGAGAAAGGCTGGACACGCAGGTCCAATTTATAAATTCTAAATTTACAATAATTTCTAAAATTACCCTTCCCTTCTAATATCCATCCGATATACACTATTCATACATTACATCCACATTCATTCATTCAAGGCATGTTATACAACCAATCAAATCCAATTAATTAGTCTTTAATTAGGTGACAATACAATGTTCAAACAATTGTTTGCATTTGCGCGAGTCCAACTCAATTTGAGAATAAATACTTATAGTATGAATTCACGAATTATATCGAACTACTCGTCAAATCCAATTTAAGTCGTATTCAATACTAATCCTTATATTTAATTCCAAATTAAATATTTACACTTTTATTGTGCTTTTATGACTTAGATTCCAAATCTAATTCTATCGGGTCTCAAAGCCCAATCAACATCCAATGTCCGTTTAATTAAAGTCCGATGGGCTTTCAATTGATTTCATTAGGCTTGGGCCTTGGTCAATGTGGGTCAAACCCAATTTCCAAGCCCAATAAGGAATCACCCTCATTTGCCATAAAAATCAATATCAAGCCCATAAGGCCCAATTAAACATAAAAGCCCATTTATTACATTTGGACTTAATGGAGTGATTTAGGCCCATTTTTGGATCCAATCCAATTTGCCCAAACCTACTTGGTCCAACCAAGCCCATTATGTCCAAATATAATTTTTAGGCCCAATTCAAAATTAAGCCCAATTAATCAAATTTTAAAATTCCAAATTTTATAACTTAATTAATTAAAGTGTAATGTCATGATTAATCCTTTAAATCAATATTTCCAAAATATCAAATTAATCCATTAATCATATTTTTATCTTAAATACATGTCCAACATTATTTAATCAAAAAATCAAGTCCCTAATCTTCTTCCATGCATTCGGCCAAGGTGATGAAAAATTACCGATTTCGTTTTCAATCCAATCGAATCACAAATCGTCATTTTATGTTCGTTTAAAGTCATCCAATGATCTTATAAACAACAAATCATCATCTCCATGGTCTAGGTAGTATTCGGCCAAGCCTCTCCAAGAGGGGAAAAATTAATCCAATTTATTTTTCATGAAATTGATAATGTATAACATAATGTAACATACATTTAAGCATACTTAATCAATCAAAATCATCAAATCATGCTTCAATCAATTTGCCCAAATATTACCCTAATATATTTTCATGCTCTTTAAGCTCAATGATACCATTGTTGGAAATTCTAATCCATGTCCCAAGATCAAAAGAGCAAACAAATATATATAATGAATGAACAATATTGAAGTATGGCGGAATCATACTCACAAAGATCGGAATGCGGATGCGTTGATGAAATAAAATTTTCTCCTTTGTGCAGTGAAGGTTTCGGCCAAGGTGAGTGGGGAAGCTCCAAGCTTTTTGATCCTTCCAAGCTCAAGATTAGTTTCCCATAACACCTTTGTATGATCCCTTGAAGGTGCTAGCCTTATATGTGTGATTTATGTTCCAAACACCACACTTTCTTCAAGTTTTTGCAACAAAAACAGAAAAGGGAGACGCTGTGAAACTTCACAGTTTCGGTCAAGAGTGAGAGAGAGAGTGATATGATTTTTGTTACAAAAATCAATTTATATTTATGCCATAATATTTATTAAATAATAATAAACTTATGACACAAATCATGCAATGGCTTAGAGTGTCAAACACTCAAACTCCATGCAAACCATTGAGTGTATTGTACACTATCACCATGCAATGTATTAACAATTAAATAATGCATAAAATGACATGTGTCATGTGGGCCCCACACAACCCAAATGAAAGTGGGCCCACGCGTACTCACGCGTTCGGGTTCGATATTTCCGAAATACCGAACTTTCGTCGCGACGTTAATTAAATCGAATTTAAATAAATAATTGCGCCTAGCGAAATTATTATTTACGTCGCTAACGAATTAATTCTAAATTAACTCGTTTGCCCGAATTAAAATCTAATTTTAATTTCGCGTCGAAATCGAATTTCGATATATATCGAATATAATAATTTTACGATTAATTCCAAATTAATCGTTCTCTCTCTTGTATAGTACTTTATCCAAGATAAAGTCTCTCCGTAATTAATCCAAGATTAATCGAGTTTGAATCATACGTCATTGGTGAATCTTCGGGAAGCGACCCAAGAGATCTCTGGATATGTTGGCAGTAAATACGGCCGTCAGATTATCCGAACACGTACGTACCAAGTACTACGTTTTTACCGATTTACAAGACAAGGTTAGCCTCTAGCAAAACGCCATGCCTACCCATTCTCCAGAAATATTCTTATTGGAATATAAGATCTATAACAGGCGTAGTATACCGTAGTATAGTGTATACTGATCCAGTATCGGATGATCACATGTAAGGCCTGGGGCTGGAGATGTGTCTGCCCCGTACGATACATATATCGGACATCAAGCAACTAGTCTCTTTGAATCGGATAATCCTGACCTTGTCATATTATCCCGATGGTTGCAACCATTATAGAGTACTAGTTCTGTATCCTGCGCGATCATCATCTCCATATGTCTGAAGTGATACTTCCGTCTTGACATCACACCCAATACACTACGATTCCCGATAAACCTAGAAGAGGTGTACACAGAACCTGTTAAAGCCCTGGACGACCAAAACTAAAGTCTACCGATTGTCGCAAGTACTAGCGATGCAAGTCTCAGGTTAAGACCATATGCACCTACCCTGAAGCGGACTCCCATAGACACGCAGACATACTACCAATGGGATTCCGCGGGGTCTATCCAGAGCGAAGCTGTTTTCCGTACCATCGGTAAAACACACCTCCTACCGCCGCTTGCATAAGTATCCAATACTCAAATATATGAGAACTATGCTGTTGTGCCCTCACAACACGCACAAGTGCAGTACTAGTCTATTCCGCATTATCGATGTCCGATGTCCAATCTCGATAATACTACGACTAGGGATATTTAATGATTAAACCTTTATGGATTGATACTGTCTCATATCATCTCAATCCGGAATTAATCATAGGGACTTTTACCATTTATATATCAAAGTAAATAAAATTACAAAACGGTAAAAGGCAATTTCATTACTACATAGTTAATTTTGTACAATAATACAATATCATTTACAAAATAGTGACGCTATGGGTCATTACTGTCTAACACATAGCCACCCGTCTATGGGTGGTTTAGCAATAGTATAGACAAAGGCTCTCAACCGGCGAAGGATGGTCACAACTAGGTCTCCCCACTCAAGGGTTCGAGCAACAAGTTAGCGCACCCTTTTTATACACTAAGGTACGTGCCATGAGCTATGGTGTGTGACGGACTGTCAATTGGATTTCCCGTTGTGATTCCCCAGAGGGAAGGTGGAGCGAGGCTCATTAAATACCAAGCCTCTAGGCTCTTATCGCTTGGTGTCAGGAATACACAACGAGTCCTTCAAATAGTCCATCACAAGGCTACGAGTAGATGGCTATCTAGGTCCTTCACAGCTTTTCCTTCTAGAAAGGTAGTGAGTGAAGGAAGACACCAAACCATTACCTAGCCTTAGAATGCCTTTGATTAAATCCTCACTTTATCCACTATAGGCACGGTCAATTAAAAATAAATCCAACATCACAAGACAATATTTTTTCGGGGCCGATTCTCTATCCCCAGTGGAGTCGCCAGATTGGGAACACAGAAACTGGGCGACGCATGTTCTAGGCTCGCGGCCTATGGGAAGTATGAAATAACATGGAGTCACCACCCGGTGTGACCGGAAAATGAGATTTAAGGCCGCACTCACCCCTCGTAAGGGAAGACCTCAACCGTTGGGTTCGGAATGGTCCCTTACTTATGCCACTTGTAATGAAAGGATTTTATAATAATTTAATCAGGCTTAAGTAACACTTATTTCTAAGAATATCATGCTTCTACATTTCACATACATACATCAACATTCATCTAAATTTATATGTAACACATATTCGAATTTGCATACAGCCTATTTGCATGTAATCTACATCTCAATTTACATACATAAGGATTATCATACGGCAAGCATATAAGTTTAATGAACGCATGGTGGACACAGAAATGCAAACAAATAGCATTCTTACTAGCATGCATATTAAGAAATATTTTAAGCGCATAACAGAAATGGACAACTAGAGAGATAATACAATGCTTAACGTAAAAAAAGGGTAACTATATGCTAAGATGGACATGTCGTAATGTGATGCAAGAGGATCTATTTACCGTGTGCATTCGTGCAGCGTTCGTAGACCGTTCGAACGGTAAACAGAAGGTTCTCGTTCGAGTAGCGTTCGTAAACGCGTTCGAACAGAAATGAAACAGAATGCTCACGTTCGTATGGCGTTTGTGAACGCGTTCGAACGGAAATGAAACAGAATACTCACGTTCGTGTGGCGTTTGTGAACGCGTTCGAATGGAAATGAAACAGAATGCTCACGTTCATATGGCATTTGTGAACGCGTTCGAACAGAAATAAGACCCGATGCATGATAAGGCAAAATACATGCGCGTTCGAGTTGCATTCGTAAACGCGTTCGAACGGGAACAGACCTGATGCATGAAATGGGACGCAATATATAAATGACAAATAGTACAATGCCAGGCGCGGCGAAGCATCATGGTAAAGGATTTTAACCTCTTCAATTAGAGGACCTCTCATCGCACTTACCAAGCCCATGCGCTCGATCACATCATGCATACAAACATAAAGACAATCATATCAAACAAAGTATGCCCGATTGAGCGTATCTTGCATTCAACCGGACACACATCAACCGGCGCGGCAAAGCATCATGGTAAAAGGGCTTTAACCCCTCCCCATAGGGGATCTTTCATTCCACTTACTAAGCCCATGCGCTTGATTGAACCATGCATAAAAACATAAAGACAATCATATCAAACTAAGCATGCCTGATTGAACGTATCTTGCATTCAACCGGACACACATCAACCGGCGCGGCAAAGCATCGTGGTAAAGGGCTTTAACCCCTCCCATAGGGGATCTTTCATTCCACTTACTAAGCCCATGCGCTCGATTGAATCATGCAGGACTAAGCAACATACAGAATTCAAGTGACGAGAAATAAATAAACCAAAGCAACACAAAACAAGAGAAGGTGCCGTTTACTCAAGTGGTACGTGGAGTTGTATCCCAAGTACAGACCGCACTACCGTCCATTTGGATTCGGCTACGGAATTTATGTCTGAGTTTCCATCCTATATACCACAAAAGACGACACTCTTCCATTTCATTCAAGCCACAACATGCATCCACAAACGACTCTCATGCGAATAGAATTCAATAATAATAAAAACGAATATAAACTAATGAAAAAAAGTGCCCTCAGGTCTAACCTTTTAAATCACCTCTCGGATATACGGTACACGATCGTCGGTAGGGTGAATGCTCCGCAACTCTTCCGGTTCACTGGTTCACTGTTCTCGTTCGTTGTCTTACTGTTTTGAGTCGTCGTTCTCCGTCTTTTGCTGCTGCTTTTGACTCCGATTCACTGTCGTTGCTACTGTTTTGCTGCTGTATTTTAGTTACTGTTTTTGGGCTGTTTTGATGTTCTTGATGGACTGTTTTGGGTGTTCTTTTTGGTGATGTTATGGTGTGGTTCGGGGGCTGTTTTATGTATGTGTTTAGGGCTGCTGTATGTGTGTTTTAGGGCTGTTGTATGGGCTGTTTTAGGAGGTGTAGGGGCTGCTATTTTCGGTTGTGGAGTGGGGGAGATGAAGGGGATGTGGTGTTCACGGCCAAAGGAGAATAGATGAAGAGAAAAGCTTTGTCTTTGCTTCTAGTTCTTGGCCGTGAGGTTGGTATCTCCTAGGGTTTGTGGCTTGTAGTTTACGTGTGATATGGAGAGTGTCTTGATGTCTTGGGCGTGTATTAGAGAGATTCAGGAGAGGAGGTGGCTAGGTTAGTGCATGTTTATATAGAAGAGAGCTAGGGTTTGCCATTGTCTCACAAGGAAGAGATCTAGTTTCCAAATTAGGAGTCATTGGAATGGTATACACAAGATTGAGGGGGGACAAAATATTTTAAATTAGGAAGTCAACTAATCTAAATTGTGGATATCTTATTAGATTAGGAAATCAAATATTTGATTAGCTTTGATTGGTTAGGATTGATTTTAATTAGGCATATCTTATTTTAATTTTAGTATATGAATTATTTAAATTAGGCATGATTTTAGTTTAAGTTGGTAATTGTTTATTTTATGTTTGGTAAATGTTTTATTTAATTATTTAATTAATTTAATTATTATCTTATTTAGTTAATATTTATTTATTTAAATTGGGATGTGTTTTATGGGCTTTGGGGGGCTAATTGGGCTGGGGTGCGAGGCTAGCAGCAAAACCAGAAATACCGACTCCGTTCGAACGCCAATTCGAACGTGGCACGAACGTCCGCAATCTGCCTGACGTTCGAACGAAGTAACGAACGCAGCACCAACGAAGACAGTGAACTTGTGGAATGAACTTGATGACGCACTTATTCTGAATTTCCCCTTCCGACGTCCGTTTCCCGTAATATCCTTAGCTAAAAAGGTAGTGCCTCCAACTGAGACTCATCATCGGGTTTCACATGCGAAAAATACAATGCCTACAACCATGTATTCACACAAGCATGTTATCAATCAATCTAATCAAATTAATTAATCTGATAATTAGTGATCATCCAATGTTCAAACAACGATTTGATTTTGCGCGAGTCAAACTCGTTTTTGCGAATAAGTACTCAAAGTACGCATTCTCGAATTAAATTAAACTACAACATTAAATCCAATTTAACATGTATTTAATACTAATTCAATATTTTAATTCCAAATTAAATATTACACTTTATTAATAAACCTTTTACGACTTAAATTCCAAATTTAATCGTTATGGGTCTCAAAGCCCGATTAACGTCCAACGTCAATTTAATTTAAGTCTAATGGGCTTTCAATTAATTTCTTTAAGGCATGGGCTTCGGCAACCAAAGCCCAATCAAGGAGTAACCCATAAGCCAAGAAATCAATTTCGGCCCATTAGGCCCAATTAAACTTTAAAGGTTCATTAAGTCGCATTTGAGCTTTATGGAAGCGGTTTTGGGCCCAATTGGATCCAATCCAATTTGCCTAAACCCAACTTTGTACAACAAAGCCCAATAAGCCCATTTACAACTTTAAAAGCCCAAATCCCATATAATTAAATTACCAAATTCCAAATTTCCAATTTAATTACCTAAAGTGTATATCATGATTAATCACCCAAATCAAAATTTCCAAAACATCAAATTAGTCCAATTAATCATGTTCTTCATCATCATCACATGTCCAACACATTAATGAAAAATCAAACCCATTCACCATGCTCAAAGTCTCGGCCAAGGGATGCATTTTTGTCCAAATCCGAATTCAATCCAATCAAATCCAAATTAACATTAAATCATCATCCCGTATGATTTCCAATACATCCAATGTTCAAAATCAAAAAATCCAAGACTCAATTTAGGGCATTACATTCGGCCAAGGTAAGTATTTGGGGATTTTTGTTCAACTCAAAATTCAATCCAATTAATTTCAAATTAACATCATCCTACATGATTCTAACTCATCCAATGAATCAAAATCAAAAAATTCCAAGAATTCCAAACACCCTATACATTCGGCCAAGCTCCAAGAATTGGGGAAAATTGATCCAATCATTATTTCATTAAATTGATCCAATCAATCCTTAATTAAACATGTTATAAGCATACTCAAACATTCAATTCATTCAAATCATGCTCAAAACAAGTTTACCCAAATTTTAACCCTAAAAGTTTCATGCTTGAACCTAGGCTCTTGATGCCATTGTGGGTTTCTATTTAGGTCCCAAGATCATAACAAGCATGAAAAACATGTGTGAATACATCAACGGAGGTAGCGGAATACTCACATCGATCGGTTGAGACGATACGGCAACAAACAAAACGATTTTGGCCTCCATTTCCACGCCCACTGCAGTGCAGTCCACTGCCTCGAAAAATCAGATTTTGAGCTGAGATTTGGAGCTTCAATATTCGTCTAACGATTCTCGGCTCGTGGGTGGGTTTCCCTAACACCTTCATATGCCTCTTAGAAGTGTACTAGCACTTGGATCTTGCCACAAAATCAAGCTTCTTCCTCTCTTGGACTGTCACATTTTTGGACAGTTTCACAGCCCCTTGGGTACCACTTTGAGAGAGAGATAGGTGATGAGAAAGTGTGTATTAGGTTTTCAAATATTCATCTAATGAATAATAATGAATTACTAAAGTGTAGAGAGATATTTTTGCTTTTAACTTTTGGTGAAACCATTTCACCTTTTACCTTAAACTTGGTAGGTGTGGGTAAATGGTTTGTAAAAGCAAAACAAGGTAGTTGGGTGGTAGGTACACCTACCACACATGGGCCCCAGATATTTGAATTCAAAATTCAAATATCTCTACGAACATTTGCCGCGGCTCGGTTCCGTTTAATCCGATTAAACGAACTTCCGTCGTTAAATAATTAAATCTAATTTAATTAAATATCGATGCCACGCAAATATATTACGAACGTCGTTTACGAATTAATTCTAAATTAATTCGTTCGTTCGCATTAAAGTCCGACTTTAATTTCGTAATGAAATCCAATTCATATTAATATATCCGATATATTAATTTTAGCCCATTGGAATAAATTAAATAGAAAAATCAAATTTAACTATTAAATTCATTTTACCGATTAATTCCAAATTAATCGTGTTCTCTCTCTTTAGATAATATTTTATCCCAATAAAATATCTCCGTAATTAATCCAAGATTAATTTTCTCTCTCATCGAATTAATCCCATATTATTTAAAGTGCGAGTCATACATCATCAGTGAATCATTGGGAAGCGACCCATGACATCCCCGGATATGTTGGCAGTAAATACGGTCGTCGGACTATCCGAACACGTAAGTACCAAGTACTACGTTTTACCGATTCACAAGACAAGGTTGGCTTCTAGCAAAGCACCATGCCTACCCAATGCTCCGGAAATATCCTTACAGGAATGAATGATCTGTATCAGGCGTAGTATACATCGTATAGTGCATATCGATCTAGTATCGGATGGTAACGTGCTAGGCCTGGGGCTGGAGTTGTGTCTGCCCCGTACGAAGCACATGTCGGATGTCTGGTAACTAGTCTCTATAATCGGATATACATGACCTAGTCATAATATCCCGATGGCCGCGCAGCACTTAAGAGCACTAATACCGTATCCTACATGACATCATCTCCACTATGACTGGAATGATACTTCCGTCTTGACATCACACCCAATACTCTATGATTCTCAACATACCCAGTATTGGCGTACACAGAACCGGTTAAAGCCCTGGACGACCTCAACCAAAGTATATTGATTGTCGTAAGTATTAGCGGTGCAAGTCTCAGGTTAAGACCAAATACACCTACCCTGATTTCGGACTCCCATAGACACACAGTCATACTACCAATGGGATTCCGAGGGGGTCTATCCAGAGCGAAGCTGTTTCCCGTACCATCGGTGAAACACAACCTCCTATTACACTTGCATGAGTATCCAATACCCAAATATATGAGAACTATGCCGTTGTGTCCTCACAACGCGCATAAGTGCAATACTAGTCTTTTACGTATTTATCGATGTCCAATCTCGATAATACTCTGACTAGGGATATTTAATGATTTATCCTACGTGGACTGATACTGTCTCATATCATTCTCCCTCCAGGAACAAATCATAGGGACCTCTCATCATTTATACATCTAAGGTGATCTAATCACAAATGATAAGAGAGCAATCTCTTTTGTCACATAGTTAATTTGTACAACAACACCATGATCTGTATAAATAGTGACGCTATGGGTCATAATTGTCCAACACGATCCATGTATGGATTGAAGCCAGCATTGAGTTCTTGGAATTATCGTTGTGATGTAATCATAATGGAGTATGATTTAATTCAAAAAAAAAATAATTCTTGTGTATATAAGGAGGTTAGTGGGAGCGCACTGACAGTGGCTGTCCTATAAATAATGTTAATAAATCATTTCTTGGAAATGATATTCCCATAATACAATCGGTGAAAGCTTTGCTTTCATGAAAACTCTCCGAGAAATCGTATATTGAAAAATGTACGCTATCTGGTGTCTCATTCGTTTTGAGCATATGGAGTCACAATCAGGCCAATCCTAGTGATGGTCACTGGATTGATATTAAGAACATCCGTTAGTTTCTTAGAGAACTAAGGATACTGTCTTAAACTATAGAGAAGGAGAACTTGAAGTGACTAGGATCACTGTAGCAAGTTTCCTAACCGATTAAACGACTATAAGTCGCAAACGGTACTATAATGTTTGAATAACGGAACAGTGAGCTGGAAATCTTCCAAGCAAGATACTGTTACCGAATAAACAACTAATGCGGGTTATTGCTGCAGCTGAAGCAGCAATAGAAGCCATTTGGGTCGAAATAAATCTAATTAGATTAGATATAGTTCTATTAGCAGCAGAGCTAGGCTACAACGCAGGCTAAAGAATTAATGGTCTCATCAACGATCTAGATATATACTTTGATATTCATCTGATTCGTTCGGAAAATACATCGTTGCGATGTGACGATCGAATAAATCGCATCAGATGATAATCATGCAAATCCACGGACGAAAGCCTTTTCTCAGCAGTTTGAGCCAACCGTACATAGTTCGGGTGTCAGACACTCGAGTGACTGGCTATAGGCCAAGTGGGAGATTGTTGGACAGTTATGACCCATAACGTCACTATTTTTACAGATCATGGTGTTGTTGTACAAATTAACTATGTGACAAAGGAGATTGCTCTCTTATCATTTGTGATTAGATCACCAAAATATATAAATGATATGAGGTCCATATGATTAGGTCATGGATTGAGATGATATGAGACAGTATCAATCCACGAAGGATAAATCATTAAATATCCCTAGTCAGAGTATTATCGAGATTGGACATCGATAATGCGTAAAAGACTAGTATTACACTTGTGCGCGTTGTGAGGGCATAACGACATAGTTCTTATATATTTGGGTATAGGATACTCATGCAAGTGTAATAGGAGGTTGTGTTTACCGATGGTACGGGAAACAGCTTCGCTTTGGATAGACCCCCTCAGAATTCCATTGGTAGTATGACTATGTGTCTATGGAAGTCCGAAATCATGGTAGGTGTATTTGGTCTTAACCTGAGACTTGCACCGCTAATACTTGCGATAATCAATATACTTTGGTTTTGGTCGTCCACGGCTTTAACAGGTTCTGTGTACGCCTCTGCTGCGTATATTGAGAATCGTAGTGTGTTGGGTGTGATGTCAAGACGGAAGTATCACTCCAGTCATATGGAGATGATGATCGCTCAGGGATACAGAACTGGTTCTCTAAGGGTTGCAACCATCGGGATAATATGACTTGGTCATGATTATCCGATAATAAAGAGACTAGTTGCTTGTGATCCGATATATGCTTCGTACGGGGCAAACATTGTACCAGCCCCAGGCCTTGCATGTGATCCTCCGATACTGGATCGAAATACGCAATACTACGTATACTACGCCTGATATAGATCACTATATTCCTGTAACGATTTTTCTGGAGAATTAGGTAGGCATGGAGCTTTGCTAGAAGCCAACCTTGTCTTGTAAATCGGTACAAACGTAGTACTAGGTACTTACGTGTTCGGATAGTCCGACGACCGAATTTACTGCCAACATATCCGGGGATCTCATGGGTCGCTTCCCGAAGATTCACCGATGACGTATGACTCGCACTTAATTAATCTGGGATTAATTTGATGAGAGAGAAAATTAATATGGGATTAATTACGGAGATATTTTATCTGGGATAAAATATCAATTAAAGAGAGAAAATGATTATTTTGGAATTAATCGATAAAATAATATATTCGATATATTATACGAAATTGGATTTCAACGCGAAATTAAAATTAGATTTTAATTCGGGCGAATGAGTTAATTTAGAATTAATTCGTTAGCGACGTGAATAGTGATTTCGCTAGGCATAATCTTTTAATTACGTCGCAACAGAAAATTCGTTAATTTGGAATTAGGGAACCCGAGCCCGGGAGTGTTTGCGAGCGCATTCGCATTTCGAACTCGAGTGCGGCACGCAAGTCACATCAAGCGTCAAATCGCTAGTTACATCAAGCGTCAAATCACTTGTCACTTTGAGTGATGTGATGTGATGTCTAGTCACTTTGAGTGACTTGACAACTTGTCACTTGATTGAGTGAATAGTTGATGGAAGTTGATGGTGGAGTGTAAAAACTCAAGTGTGATGGCATGATAGACATTTAATATATTTTAAATGTTTAGTATTTGTTTTGATTTTTGAAATCAATTAATTGATTTTTGGAAAATCAAAAGATGTATTAGATACACTTTTTCACACAACTCACTCTCTCTTTCTTCCTCTCCCTCTCACGCCCAAAGTGGGTTGTCTTATTCCTTCACTGCACTGCCGAGAATGGCAAGAAGAAATAGGGAAATTTGTGGTAAATTTCTTGAGTGCTAGCACACATAAGAGCCATACAAAAGTGATAGGGAACTCACTTCATGAGCTTGGAATCACCATCAACCAAAGCTTGGAGCTTGGAGCAACAATGGAGATCACCAAAGCTGAATTTGAGGACTGAAAAATCTGCCACTGCCGAGCTTCTCAAAGGGCAGAAAATGATTTTTATTCTCCACCGCATCACCTCAACCGATCATTGTGAGTATTCTGCAACTTCTTGATGTATTACCATGTATGTTTTAGGATTAATAATCGATCCTCGGGACTGTAGAACTCCAACACGCATATATTGTTCAAGTAGTAAAAAGTATCGATCCCATGAGGACTTAATACCTAAGCTATTAATTTATGAAGCCAAATTTTTACGAGTATCTAATGGATTGATTGTTTGATTGGGTGGTGACTTTAAATTTAAAACAAGTAAAAGAATATCGTGAAAGTAGATTAAGGAAAATTCAATATTATTAAACTATCCAGGGTTGTGAATCATTCCAATATCATTTTTTTTAAAGATGAAGTGGTTATTTCATGTTTATGTAATATATTGGTTTACTAACCTGGAACACGAAATTCTGCAAAAGCCTATGTCGATGGTCAGATGCAAATACCCAGTGTAACCTAATTAATCATATGTCTATGTCAACCAAGTTACCTGAATTCATTAAGATTAAGTTCCAATTATGGCTACCCCTGCCCGATAGGTATATGTCTATCCTGTAAGGAAATCTATTAAAGGGTTATATATCCTCAAGGAAGATCGTAGGCTATTAAGCCTATGGATGAAACCTAAAATTCATTTGTCAAGTTTATTTTAAGTTTACCAGATCAATCTTATTAATGGCCAGTTAACAAGAAGCATTAAGCTTACGACTTAATAAATAAACCTTTATATTACCCAAAATATAAAATAACCCCTTATAAACCTCCTCGTTACTGAAAAGTAAAAACTGAAAAAGTAAAGAAAGAAAAGTACTATGCGTAAAAGTAAATTATAGAAAGTAAAGACTAAAAAGTAAAGAAAAGAAAGTGCAAATACGAAAATTAATTACTGAAAGTTGTAAATAAACAAACAAGATACAGTCTTCTTAGTATTCTTAAGGAATTACATAGAAGAATGTATGAATTCAATTCTGAAATTTCAGCCTCTATTTATAGAAAAAATTTGCTTCACGCGTCATGACATGCAAGATTGTTCTTGCATCGCGACACGCCGTTGATGAATGATGCATGGCACACGCGTTGCGGAGATGGTGACACGTGGCAGGCTGAATGATTATCTCATTAATTGTACTGACATGGCGCTGACTGAATTATTATGTTGACGTCATTGATGACATGGCGATGATGAATGTCTGCAGCATGTGATGGTGACATGTGTCCGGCACACGTTAGCATGATTTGTTGTGATGTTGACATGTGGCAGGCGCACGTTAGCAGATTCAGCGCATGTTAACAGACGGCATATTATACCAAAACTTCTTTAATTGGTCCACATGTCCCGATGCACGTTAGCAGACTTCGGCACACGTTAGCGGTTGTGACGCAGGATTCGCGTCGTGACGGCCAAATGACAGTTTTGCCCTTTTTATCCATTTTTGACTATTTTGGCCCTGATTTGATTCCAGAGAGTCCTGAAACTTTATTTATCTATAAAATAACACAAAACACATCAAAATATTCACAAAACTTAAAAAACTATACAAAATATAAGGTCAAATGAGTGGGAAATAGTGATACATTTACCAATCATCACTAACCAAATATGGGGTGTACCGAGATAATCGGGTAAACTGTATATCATACTGACAAACCGTCATCTTAACCCCTTGAAGTAATTACTCGAACTCTCGAGCTCTGGCATCTCTAACACTCTGTGGCATAAATCTAGAAAAGAATTTCGTACTGAACTCAGCCCAAGTCAATGGAGAAAAACCCTGCTACCGACCATCTCGGAAAACCATAAACTAAGTATTTGCTACATCTCTAAACTGGAAGCTGACTAACTCAACTGCCTTCTCCGATGAGCATCTCAAAGCGATACATATACAGTTAGACTCCTCAATAAATCAACATGGGTCAGGTGAGAACTCAACTCCTGAAAATGTCGGTAGATGAAGCTTCCAGAAATTATGCAAAGATACTAGCAGCTACCGACACTGCAGTGCTTGAACTGCTTCCGGAGTAAGTCCATAAGATAAGGTGGTAGGTCCTATTTGAAAAGTTGTAGGATCTGGTCTAACTGGGGGAGCTACGGTTTGGTGAGCCAATGAAGGTCCTACCTGTTGGACAATTATGACCCATAACATCACTGTTTGTAAAAGACATGTTGTTCTTTATACAAATTAACTATGTGACAAAGGAAATTGATCTTTTACCATTTGTAATTGGA
The DNA here is from genome assembly GCA_019454045.1 of Zanthoxylum bungeanum. NCBI lineage: Eukaryota > Viridiplantae > Streptophyta > Magnoliopsida > Sapindales > Rutaceae > Zanthoxylum > Zanthoxylum bungeanum. The sequence continues at coordinate 99,061 of SKCR01010888.1, read as the reverse complement.
TTACTTGGATATATGAATGATAAAAGTCCATATGATTAGTACCAGATTAATCAGATATGAGACAGTATTAATCACGAAAGGTTTAATCATTAAATATCCTTAGTCGTAGTATTATCGAGACTAGACATCGATAATGCGGAATATGCTAGTATTGCACTTGTGCACATTATAGAAGCTTAATGACATAGTTCTCATATATTTAAGTATTGGATACTTATGCAAGTGTGATAGGAGATTCTGTTAGCCGTTGGACCGGGAACAGCTTCGCTCTGGATAGACCCCTCGGAATCTCATTGGTAGTATGACTATGTGTCAATGGGAATCCGAATCAGGGTAGGTGTATGTGGTCTTAACCTGAGACTTGCATCGCTAATACTTGCATCAATCAGTACGCTTTGGTTTTGGTCGTCCGGAGCTTTAACAAGTTCTGTTTACACCTCTTTTGGGTTTACTGAGAATTATAGTATATTGGGTGTGATGTCAAGATGGAAGTATCACTTCAGTCATATGGAGATGATGATCACGCAGGGATACAAAACTAGTACTCTTAAATGCTGCAGCTATCGGGATAGTATGACTAGGTCATGATTATCCGATTACAGAGACTAGTTGCTAGTGATCTAATATATGCTTCGTACGGGGTAGACACAATTCCAGCCATAAGCCTAGCATGTGACATTCGATACTGGATCGTAATACGCAATACATTGTATACTACGCATGATAAAAATTATATATATTCCATGTTGAATATATTTCTGGAGAATTGGGTAGGCACGGTGTTTTGCTAGAAGCCAACCATGTCTTGTAAATCGGTAAGAACGTGGTACCGGGTAAGCATGTGTTCGGATAGTCCGATGATCGTATTTACTGCCAACATATCCAGGGATCTCTTGGGTCGCTTCCCAAAGATTCACCGATGACATTTGACTCGAATAGAATTAATCTGGGATTAATTATGAAAGAGAAAATTAATTAGGGATTAATTACTGCAAGAATTAATCATGGATTAATTATGAGACAAAATTAATCTGGGATTAATTGCGTCAAGAATTTATCTGGGATTAAATTCATCTAGAAGAGAGAACGCGATTAATTTGAAATTAATCGGCAAAGTAAATTTAATAGTTAAATTGGATTTTACTATTTAATTTATTTATTTGGCTAAATAATATATCGGATGTATTAATTGAAATTGGATTTCAATACAGAATTAAAATTGGATTTTAATTCAAGCGAACAAATTAATTTGGAATTAATTCTTAAGCGACTTTCGTAATAATTTTACGAGGCATTATTATTAAATTAAATTGGATTTAATTATTTAGCGACGGAAAATTCGTTTAATAGGATTAAACGAACCGGGCCCAAAGTGTGTTGTGTAAGCCAACTCAAATTTGGAATTTGAAAATGGTGGGACCCAGTTTACTTACATCAATTGTCACACACTTGATGGAAGTAGTTGAGCTTATTAAATGTTGCATTTAAACACACAAACCAACCAAGTCATTTACTATTCACTCATCTCTCCCAAATCTCTCTCAATTGCCGATTTTCCCTCTTCTTGGAAGAGAACATTTTGCTTCATTTTTGGACAAAGCTAGCACTTTATAGAGTCAATTAAGGTAATAGGGAAACTCACCATTGAGTTTGGAATTCAAAAGAAAGCATGGAACTTCTTCTACAACAAAGAAAAAGTTTTAAATCTCATCCAATCAATGTAAGTTTTTTCCGTAAAATTTCTTGAATTATCATGTTTAGGATCATTGGGCAAGTCATAGAGACACTAACAATGGTATCAAGAGCCACCTAAACTTGATTTCAAAATCTAGGGTTTATAGACTTTAATTTGGGATTTATTTGCTTGGAGCTTGATTTACCTAAATTGATTGTTTGGTTGTGTTAGTATGATGATGAATTGGATTTGTGCATCTTTGGATTTGAGATAAATTGATTGGATCAAAAATCTCAAATTCCTATGTCATGGCCGAAAACTACCTCTAGTATGTTCATGGTGATTTTTGAATTTGACAATTGGATATGTTAATTGGCATGAAATTGAATGTTAATTGTTGATTTAATTGGATTGAAATCAAAATTGGATGTTAATTTCATGTATTGCCCTGAACTTAAGCATGTTGGAATGAGTTGGTTTTGCTTCAATTTGTGTTGGACATGAATAGGATAATTAAGCATTATTAATTAGATTAATTGGTGTTTGGAAATATTGGATTAATTAATTAATTATGTTAATTACTCTTTAATAAAAATTAATGTGATGTATAGAATATTATGTTAATATGTATTAGTCGTTAAATTTGGAATTTATTAAATTGGACTAATTTGTTGTATTTGGGCTTAGTGGGCTTGGTTGGGCCAAGTTTGGTTTTGGTCAATTGGGTTGGATCCAATTGGGCCTAAAACCATTTCCATAAATTCCAAATATGACTATTGGGCCTTTAAAAATTTAATTAGGCCTAATGGGCCTAAATTGATTTTTGGCATAGGGTGATTCCTATTTGGGCCTTGGCATTTTTGGTTTGATCCATATTGGCCAAAGCCCATTCCTTAAGAATTAATTAAAAGCCCATTGGACTTTAATTAAAATAGTATTTGATACTAATTAGGCCATTGAGACCCATTTAGATTATATTTAGAATCTAAGTCTAAAAGGCACTAAAATAAGTGTAATTATTTAATTTGGAATGTAATACGAATTAGTATTAGATACAAATTAAATTGGATTTAAAATTGTAGTTCAATATAATTCAAGAATACGTACTTTCAGTATTTATTCTTAAACGAGTTAGACTCGCGCAAATCAAATCGTTGCTTGAACATTGGATGGTCATTAATTCAACGATTACTTAATTGGATTAGATTGATTGAATAACATGCTTTGTGTGAATACTTGGATGTATTTGTATGAATAATGTATATCAGATAGATATTAGAAGGGTGGGGGTAATTTTGGAAATTGTTGTAATAAATTTGGAATTTATTAATTGGACATGCGTGTCCAGCCTATTATCTCTTTACTCTTTGTATTTCTCTTCTCACCAATTCCCAACAATGTAAATGAGGTTTCTTTAATATATTATGTAATTGGGTAGAAGAATGAATAGTGCTAGCGGGAGAGAGGAAATGGAGAGATTTGTTCTAGGAACAAATTGTTATATATCCATCCGCATATCAGTATTAATTTTATCGCGCCTCATTATGCTTTTAGAATGCATGTTTAAGGTTGTATGATGAGACCTAATCAAAGATAATAAATTGGTTACCAATTTACGTGAAAAACCCTCAATATATATTAAGCGTTTTCCTTCTATTGAGTGGTTCTCTCTCAAGATCTAAGATTGGCATTGGTTTGTTGGCCAAAGTCAAGATCATTGTCCATCATGGATGTGTTTGAACCACGAAAGCTTTGTTACATATCACATGTCTTGGGCATTTGTGACTTGTTGGCCAAAGTCAAGGTCACTTCTGTACATCGACGTGGATTACGAAGCTTTCCCACTGTCAATGGGTCGCGCTTAACTAGAATCAATAAGCTTGTTGAGCCAAAGCCAAGGCTTAGTTGATTCAGAGGAAAAAGGTTAAGAAATATATATTGGATATATATCTTAGACTTGGAGGTCCACCTACCGGATCTAGGAATTGGATGAGATCCAATTGATCTTAGAGATCTACCTAGTTAAGTTTCATACAGCATGTTGGCCAATATCAAGGTTGTGCGTTATTTAACGGGATCCTAGCCCACTAGGAAACTAGGTTTCCCGAGTACTCCACAGAGGGTTAGAGGCTCGCCGAAAAATTGTGAGAGGCTGGTATTAAATTTGCAATTTCGTTTAAATACTTGCCAATACGGGCTCCTTTTATTTTATTTATCGTTGTTATAAATATATTAGTTGGACTAATATTGAATATTACTTTCTTTGAACAGTTAGACTGTAGAAGACACTACTCCACTTGCAGTTGGTTATATAATTGGACTATAGTAACCATTACATTTTGAGTGTACCCAAAGTCATTGATTGAATAGTTGGACTATTGCAACTGAGATGGCTGGAAAGATTAGCGTTAGAGACATAATCATGGGCGAGAATGTCTTTAACGGCTCTAATTTTCCAGATTGGGAGATTAATCTCAAGATAGTCATGGGAGCCGAGAAGTTACTCTATGTCATAGAGAAACCTCTCGGGCCTGAGCCCAGAGTTGAGCAAATAGTAGAGCATGAGCTTTGGAAGACTCATCGTGATGATAACATTAGTGCTCAATCTGTCATCCTTGCCGCAATGACTCCTCAATTTCATCGCCAGAACAAAGAATTGGATCCTTATACTATGATGTTGAAATTCAAGGATCTTCACAGATCTAATCTTAGATCTCAGAAGCACGAATTGCACAAGAAGCTCTTTCGCTCGTGTATGTCAGAGGGTACGTCTGTCGAGCACTATGTGTAGCAGATGATTACTGACATCGAACAGCTAGGTCAGCTGGGCATAACCTTCGAGGCCGAGACTTCTATAGATTTGATCTTACAGTCTTTGCCCGACTGTTGGAGCGAGTTATTTATAAACTATAATATGATGAACCAAGAGAAAACTCTTGGAGAGTTAATGGCGATGCTAAAAGAGGCAGAGCCATAGCTTCTAAAGGGCAAGAAGCGCAAGGCGCACCTTACTTCGACGTCCCAGATGGCCAATGTTGGACAATTATGACCCATATCATCACTATTTTTACAGAACATGGTGTTGTTGTAAAAATTAACTATGTGACAAAGGAAATTGCTCTTTTATCATTTGTAATTGGATGAACTGGATATATAAATGATAAAAGTCCATATGATTAGTACCAAATTAATAAGATATGAGACATTATTAATCCACTAGGGTTTAATCATTAAATATCCCTAGTCGTAGTATTATCGAGACTGGACATCGATAATGCGGAATAAGCTAGTATTACACTTGTGCGTGTGTTATGGAAGTGTAACGGCATAGTTCTCATATATTTGGGTATTGGATACTCATGCAAGTGTAATAGGAGGTTTTGTTTACTGATGGTACGGAAACAGCTTCCATTGGTAGTATGACTATGTGTCTATGGGAGTCCGAATCAGGGTAGCTGTATTTGGTCTTAACTAGAGACTTGCATCGCTAATACTTGCGACAATCGGTATACTTTGGTTTTGGTCGCCGAGGCTTTAACAAGTTCTGTGTACGCCTCTTCTGGGTATACTGGGAATCGTAGTGTATTGGGTGTGATGTCAAGATTCATATGGAGATGATGATCACACAGGGATACAGATTGGTACTCTAAGTGCTATAGCCATCGGGGAAGTATGACTAGGTCATGACTTTCTGATCATAAAGAGACTAGTTGCTAGTGATCCGATATATGCTTCGTACGGGGCAGACACAATTCCAGACCCAAGCATAGCATGTGACATCTGATACTGGATTGTAATCCGCAATACTACGTATACTACGTCTGACAAAGATCTTGTATTCCGTAGAAGAATATTTCTGGAGAATTGGGTAGGCACGGTGCTTTGCTGGAAGCCAACTATGTCTTATAAATCGGTAAAGACGTGGTGATGGGTACGCACGTATTCAGATAGTCCGATAACCGTATTTACTGCCAACATATCCAGGGATCTCTTGGGTCGCTTCCCGAAGATTCACCGATGAGATTTGACTCGAACAAGAATTAATCTGGTATTAGTTATGAGAGAAGAAATTAATCTGGGATTAATTACGTCGAGAATTTATCAGGGATTAAATTCGTCGAGAAGAGAGAACGCGATTAATTTGGAATTAATCGGTAATGTAAATTTAATAGTTAAATTAGATTTTACTATTTAATTTTTTTAATTGGGCTAAAATAATATATTAGATATATTAATTGAAATTAGATTTCAATGCAGAATTAAAATTGGATTTTAATTCGTGCGAACGAATTAATTTAGAATTAATTCGTAAGCGACTTTCGTAATAATTTTGCTGGGCATTATTATTTAATTAAATTGGGTTTAATTATGTCGCGACGAAAAATTCATTTAATTGGATTAAACGAACCCGGGCCCAAAAGTATGTTGTGTAAGTAATTTGAATTTTGAATTCAATGTGGTGGGACTCACTCACTTACATCAACTAGTCATTGTTGATAGAAGTTGTTTGGATATTAAATTGCATTTTACTTACCCATCACACCTACCAACAAAACATTTACTATTAATGAATTTTAAATTATTCATTAGTATCTCTCTTTTTCATTTTGGCTGAATTGGCCACTATCTTCATTTTGTTGTTTTGGCCGAATTAGCCACTATCTTTGTTTTTTAAACAAGGCCGAATTGGCCACTTCCTCTGTTTTTGAAACAATGCAAAGTTGCTTTTTCTTCTCAGTGGCCGAATGGCCTTTTCATCTTGAGGGAATTTCTTTTCTTCTCAGTGGCCGAAATGCTTGAGGGAATTGCTTTTCTTCACTTGGGCGAATTGGTTTCTCTTTAGAAGAGAAATTTTTCCCCTCAAAATCTTGTTCAAGCTAGCACTTAAAGGAATCAAAATGAGGTGATAGGGAAACTCACCCGAGAGTTTGGAACTCGATTTCAAGCTCCGAGCTACTACATCCAAAGGATTTTTGGAAGCCTATAACCGATCAATATAAGTCCTCTGCAACTTATTTTTGATTTTATTCACACACGAATCACCCTTAGAGATCCTGTGGCATGTCTAGGATACTAACAATGGTATCAGAGTGAAATCTAACCTTGATTTAATTTCTAGGGTTCATGACTTTAAATTTTGGTATTTTTACTTGGAGCATGAAAATGCAAAATTGCTTGTTTGGTTGAGTTTGTATGATGTTTAATTGGATTTGTGCATCATTGATTTTGTGATAAATTGATTAGATTAATTTCCCTAAAATCTATAGCTTGGCCGATTATTACCCTAGAATAAACTCATGGGAATTTTGGAAATTTGACAATTGGATGTGTTAAATAGCATGATAGAAATATTGAATGTTGATTTAATTGGATTGAAATCAAATTGAATGAATTTTTATTGCTATTGCCGTGAGTTATGCATGTTATTGGAAGATTTATTTTGCTTCAATTTGTGTTAGACATGAATTGGAAATGTTGAGTACGATTAATTGAATTAAATAGTATTTTGGAAATATTAGATTAATTGATTAATTGTACTAATTGCACTTTAATTAGATTAATATGTAATTTGGAATGATATTAATTTAATTTGTTCTAATTGGGCTTAATGGGCTTGGTTGGGCCAAGTTTGGTTTAGGACAATTGGTGGATCCAATTGGGCCTAAAACCATTTCCATAAAGTCCAAATATAACATTTGGGCCTTTAAAGATTAATTGGGCCTAATGGGCCAAAATTGATTTTATGACATAAGGGTGATTCCTAAATGGGCCTTGGCATCTTGGATTTGATCCATAATGGCCAAAGCCCATTCCTAAAAAATTAATTAAAAGCCAATTGGACTTTAATTAAATAGTATTGGATACTAATTAGGCCTTTGAGACCCATAAAGATTGGATTTGGAATCCAAGTCTAAAAGGTACTTTTAAAAGTGTAATTATTTAATTTGGAATTAAATATGAATTAGTATTTGATACAATTTAAATTGTATTTAAAATTATAGTTCGATATAATTCAAGAATACTTACTTTGAGTATTTATTCTTAAACGAGTTGGACTCACGCAAATCAAATCGTTGTTTGAACATTGGATGGTCATTAATTCAAAGATTAATTAATTGGATTAGATTGATTGAATAACATGCTTTGTGTGAATACTTGGATGTATTGTATAAATAATGTATATCAGATGGATATTAGAATGGTGAGGGAAATTTTGGAAATTATTGTAATAAATTTAGAATTTATTAAATTGGAACTGCGTGTCCAGCCTATTATCTCCTTATCTCATTGTATTTCTCTTCTCACCAATTCCCCTCAATATAAATGAGGTTTCTTTAGAAGTATTATGTAATTTGGTAGAAGTAAGAATAGTGCTAGCGGGAGAGAGGAAATTGAGAGATTTGTTCTAGGGACAATTTGTTGTATATCCATCCACATATCATTATTAATTTTATTCTCGCCTTATTATGCTTTTAGAATGCATGCTTAATGGTGTATGATGAGACCTAATTAAAGATAATAAATTGGTTTCCAAATCGTGACAAAAACCCTCAGTTTATATTAATTGTTTTTCCTTCCATTGAGTGATTCTCTCTCAATATCCAAGATTGGCATTGGTTTATTGGCCAAAGTCAAGACCTTTGTCCATCGCGGATGTGTTTGAATCATAAAAGCTTTGTTCCATATCGTACGTCTTGGGCAAGTTGTGATTTATTGGCCAAAGTCAAGGTCACTTCTTGTTCATCGACCTCGATTACGAAGCTTTCCCACTGTCAATGGGTCACACTTAACTGGTTTCATTAAGCTTGTTGAGCCAAAGCCAATGCTTAGTTGATTCAGACTAAAAAGGTTAGGAAATATATTGGATATATTGGCATATATTAGATATATATTTCAGACTTGGAAGTCCACCTACTGGATCTAGGAATTGGATGGGATCCAATTGATCTTAGAGATCTACCTAGTTAAGTTTCATACAACTTGTTGGCCAAAGGCAAGGTTTTGTGTTATTTAACGGGATCCTAGCCCACTAGGAAAATAGGTTTCCCGAGTACTCCACAGAGGGTTAGAGGCTCGCCGAAAAAAAAAGTGGGAGGCAAGTATTAAATTTACAATTTTGTTTAAATACTTGTCAATACGCGCTCATTTCGTTTTTCGTCATTAATTATTTATAAATATATTAGTTGGACTAAAATTCAATTGTTGTTTTAATTTAACAGTTGGACTGTATTCAAACTACTTCATTTGTAGTTGGTTATATAATTGGATTATAGTAATCAAAACATTTGAATATAACCAATCAATTTTAGTTGATTATACAGTTAGACTATAGTAATCATTATATTTGATTGTACCCGAAATCGTTGATTGGATAGTTAGACTATAGCAATCAAGATGACTGAAAGATTAGCGTGAAATGACTTATCCTGGGGAAAATATCTTTAACGGCTTTAATTTTTCAGATTGGGAATAGAACTTTAGGATAGTCCTGAAAGCTGAGAAGTTATTCTATTTGATAGAGAAACCTCTCGAGCATAAGCCCGGAGTTGAGCAAATAGTAAAGCATGTGTTAGAAAATTATGACCCATAGCGTCACTATTTGTAAAAGACATTGTGGTTTTTGTACAAATTAATTATGTAGCAATGAAATTGCATTTATCATTTTGTAATTTGATTACTTGAATATATAAATGATAAAAGTCCTTATGATTAGTTCCAGATTATAAGATAAGAGACAATATCAATCCATAAAGGTTTAATCATTAAATATCCCTAGTCGTAGTATTATCGAGACTGGACATCGATAATGCGGAATAGACTAGTAGTGTACTTGTGCGTGTTATAAAAGCGTAACGGCATAGTTCTTATATATTTAAGTATTGGATACTTATGGAAGTGTGATAGGAGGTTGTGTTTACCGATTGTACGGAAATAGCTTCGCTCTGGATAGACCCTACGGAATCCCATTGGTAGTATGACTATGTGTCTATGGGAATCCGTATCAGGGTATGTGTAATTGGTCTTAACCTGAGACTTGCATCGCTAGTACTTGCGACAATCAATACGCTTTGGTTTTGGTCATCCAGGACTTTAACAGGTTCTGTGTAAGCCTCTTCTGGGTTTATTGAGAATCATAGTGTATTGGGTGTGATGTCAAAATGGAAGTATCAGTTCAGTCATATGGAGATGATGATCACGCAGGGATACAGAACTGATACTCTAAATTTGTTGCAACCATCAGGATAATATGACTTGGTCATGATTATCCGATTAAAGAGACTAGTTGCTTGATATCCGGTATATGCTTCGTACGGGGCAGACACTATTCCAGCCCCAGGCCTTGCATGTGACATCCGATACTGGATCGCTTTACACAATACTACGTATACTACACCTGACAAGATCATATATTCCATTAAGAATATTTCTGGAGAATTAGGAAGGCACGGTGCTTTGCTAGAAGCCAACCATGTCTCGTAAATCGGTAAAAATGTAGTACGAGGTACGTACGTGTTCGGATAGTCCGATGACCGGATTTACTGCCAACATATCCAGGGATCTCTTGGGTCGCTTCCCGAATATTCACCGATGATGTATGATTCGAACATAATTAATCTTGGATTAATTACGGAGATATTTTATCTGGATATAAAATACTATTTGAAGAGAGAGAACGATTAATTCGGAATTAATCGATAAAATAATATATTGATATATTAAACGAAATTAGATTTCGACGCGGAATTAAAATTGGATTTTAATTCGGGCCAACGAATTAATTTAGAATTAATTCGCGAGCGACGTGAATAGTAAATTTGATTAATTACATCGCAATAGAAAATTCGTTAATTCGGAATTAACGAAACCGAGCCCGAGATGTATTTGCGAGGCCACTCCGATTTTGAATCAAGTGCGGCCATAAGTCACATCACTCGTCACATCGCTTGTCACATCACATGTCACTTTAGTGAAGGATGTCCATTCCTTTTAGGTGAGTGATAACTAGTCACTATCCATGATGTTGGTTGTTGAGAGCCTTTAATGCCATTTTGGCTCCAAATTTGGTTTTGACTTTTTGAAAGGCATATAACAAATTTTGGAAAACACTTTTGGCATAATTTTGTTTTAGAAAAAATACCAAAACTTGAAAACTCTCTCTCTCTCTCTTAGGCAAAGCCGTGAGCCTCCAAAGAACAAAGAAAAAATGTTTTTCTTTCAATCTTGCTAGCACATTCAAGGAATCATCACTAGGTGATAGGGAAACTAATCTAAGAGCTTGGAATCCTTTCAAAGGCTTGGAGCTTGATCATCTTCTTCAAAGAACCTCCTTGGCCGAAACTTCAAGGCATCAACAAGGGAGGAAATCTTGTCTTCAACACATCTCAAAATCCGTTCAATGTAAGTGTGATTCCGCCTCACTTCTTTGAGTATTCATTCTTTTCATTGTTCAAATATGATCTTGGGACCACATTAGAAACCAACAATGGTATCAATGAGCCTAATTTGAGCATGAAAATGATTAGGGTTCATAACATGAAATTTGGGTAAAATTGATTTGAGCATGATTTGATGAAATTGTTTGATTGAGTATGCTTGAATGATGATAACATAGTATTATACATGATCAATTTCATGAAAAATGAATTGGATTAATTTTCCCCAATTAGCTTATGTTGGCCGAATGTATATGCCCTAAAGAAGTCATGGTATTTTTTGTTTTTTTGATCATTGGATGAGTTTAAAGACTTGGGATAATGTTGATATGTAATTCATCGGATTGAAAACGAAATCGAAATAAAAACCCTAGAATGCCGTGAGCTTGATAGCATGAAATGAGATGATTTTTTGAATCAATTATGTTGGACATGTGTTGATGATGAAAAACATGATTAATGATTAGATTAGTATTTTGGAAATGTTAATTAAAGATTAATCATGGCTAAACACTTTGATTTATTAAATTATGAATTTTGGAAAATTAGAATTTAATAATTGGGCTTGATTTTGAATTGGGCTTATAATTGTTGTATTTGGGAATGGGCTTGATTGGGCCTAAACCATTCCATTAAGTCCAAATATAACAAATGGGATTTAAAGGTCTTATGGGCCGAAATTGGTTTCTTGGCAAATAAGGGTGATTCCTTAATTGGGCTTTGGTATTTGGGTTTGACCCATATTGACCAAAGTCCATGCCTTATGAAATCAATTGAAAGCCCATTGGACTTTAATTAAATAACATTGGATGTTAATTGGGCTTTGAGACCCGTTTAGATTAGATTTGGAATCTAAGTCGTTAAAGCGCATTAAAAAGTGTAGATATTTAATTTGGAATGAAATAAACGAATTAGTATTGAATACGAATTAAATTAGATTTAAAGAGTAGTTCGATATAATTCAAGAATTCGTACTTCGAGTACTTATTCTCAAACGAGTTGGACTCGCCAAATAAAATCGTTGTTTGAACATTGGATTATCACTTAATTCAAAGATTAATTAATTGGATTAGATTGATTAATAACATGCTATGAATGAATACATGGATGTGTTGAATGAATAATATATATCAGATGGATATTAGAAGGGAAAGGGCAATTTTGGAAATTGTTGTAAATTTAGAATTTATTAAATTGGACCTGCGTGTCCAGCCTTATCTCTCTTGATTCTTTGTATTCTCTTCTCACCTAATTCCCCTCAATGTTAATGAGGTTTCTATTATTGTATTATGTAATTGGGTAGAAGTAAGAGTAGTGCTAGCCGGGGAGAGGAAATGGAGTGATTTGTTCTAGGAACAATTTCTGTGATATCCATCCGCATATCATTATTATTTTATTTATGCGCCTTATTATATTTTTAGAATGCATGATTAAGGGTGTATGATGAGACCTTAATAAAGATAATAAATTGGTTGCCAATTTACGCGAAAAACCCTAAATAAAATATTAAGCGTTTTCCTTCCATTGAGTGATTCTTACTCAAGATCCAAGATTGGCATTGGTTTGTTGGCCAAAGTCAATACCTTTGTCCATCGTGGATGTGTTTGAATCATGAAGGCTTTGTTGCATATCGGTGTCTTGTCCAAGTTGTGATTTGTTGGCCAAAGTCAAGATCACTTCTTATCCATCGACATCGATTACGAAGCTTTCCAAAGTCAATGGGTTCCGCTTAACTGGAATCATTAAGCTTGTTGTGCCAAAGCCAAGGATTAGTTGATTCAGAGGAAAAAGGTTAGGAAAATATATTGGATATATTGGCATATATATTGTATATATGTTTCGGACTTAGAGGTCCACCTACCGGATCTAGGAATTGGATGAGATCCAATTGATCTTAGAGATCTACCTAGTTAAATATCATACACTTGTTGGCCAAAGTCAAGGTTGTGTGTGTTTAACGGGATCCTAGCCCACTAGGAAACTAGGTTTCCCAAGTACTCAACAGAGGGTTAGAGGCTCGCCGAAAAATAGTGGGAGGCTAGTATTGATTTTGCAATTTTGTTCAAATACTTAGCTTTACGCGCTTTCAAATTATTTCGTCAATTATATTATTAGTTGGACTAATATATTATTATTTTTCTTGTAACAGTTAGACTGTACCCATACATCGTTAATCGAATAGTTGGACTATTACGGTTAAGATGACAGGAAAGGTGAGCATTAGGGAAATTGTCATGGGCGACAACGTCTTTAATGGCACAAACTTTCAGGACTGGGATATGAATCTCAGAATTGTTCTAGGATCCGAGAAGTTACTCTACACTATAGAGCGACCTCATGGGCCTAAGCCCCGACCTGATCAGTTTCTTGAGCTAGAGCTTTGGAAGACTCATAGCGATGATAATGCGACTGCTCAATCGGTAATACTTGCCGCCATGACTCCGCAATTCCATCGTCAAAACAAGGGGTTGGATCCCTATGAGATGATGGCGAAGTTGCACGATCTCCATCAATCTAACCTTAGATCACAAAGATACGAATTACAGAAGAAGCTCTTTCGCGCTCGCATGTCAGAGGGTACGTCTGTTGAGCATCATGTCTCACAGATGATTGCTGACATTGAGAAGTTCGGAAAGATGGGCATAGTATTCGAGGCTGAGACTTCAGTGGATTTGATCCTACAGTCTCTCCCCGACACTTGGAGTAGGTTCATCATGAACTACAACATGTTGAACCAAGACCAGACTCTTGGAGAGTTGATGTCCAATCTGCGTGAGGCAGAAAATGAGCTCATTAAGGGCAAAAAGTGTGAGGCGCACTATGCTTCAACATCTCAGACTCCAAGGGCTTGGCCCAAGGCGAATGGAGGTGTTAAAAAGAAGAAGCATAAGAAGAGGGCAAGGCCAAATCGTCAAAGGTTCTGGGAAACCCAAGGATAAATCCCAGATGTATGCTTGCTTGCAGTGCGGGAAGCGGGGTCACTGGAAGCGTGACTGCGCGAGTACAAGGCGCATATGAAGGAGATTAAAGCGGGCAAGACACCGGCTTCAGGTATGTTTGTTATAGAAATAAACATGTATACTTCTAGTTTTAAAATTTGGATTTTTGATTCTGGTTGTGGTACTCACATATGTACTAATGTGCAAGATCTGCGGATTAGCAGGAGACTGGCCTCAGAAGAGATTGACCTCCGCGTTGGAAATGGAACTCGAGTTGCCGTTTTGGTCGTGGGCACTTATGTTTTGGAACTGCCCACGGGGCATGTACTTGAACTTATAAACTGTTATTTTGTACCTAGTTTGACTAGGAATATAATTTATGTATCTATATTAACCCAATGCGGGTATACTTTTGTATTTAGAAACACTGGGTGTTTTATGTATAAAAATGATATAGAAATTTGCACAGCTGATGCAAATAATGGTCTTTATATTTTGAATATAAATCAATCTCAAACATATAATGTAACAAACAAAAGCTTAAAGTAAGTAACAAAGATGAAACTTATATGTGACATTGTCGACTGGGACACATAAACAAGACACGCATACCCACACATTCAAAGAGTTGGTACTTGGACAGATTTGATCCAAATTCATATGACGTCTGCAAATCTTATTTATTAGGCAAGATGCCTAAATCACCTTTTAGCGGTAAAGGTGCATGTGCCACTGAACTGTTAGCCCTCATTCATAGTGACGTTTGTGGGCCCATGTCTAGCTAGGCTAGAGGTGGATATGAATACGTCGTAACCTTTACGGATGATGCATCGTGTTTTGGTTATGTGTATCTTATGAGACACAAGTCGGAAACTTTTGAGAAATTCAATTAGTTTCGACAAGAAGTAGAAAAACAGACCGGTAAAAGTATTAAGACATTACGGTCGGACCGTGGTGGCGAATACTTGAGCAATGAGTTTCTTGATTACTTGAAAGAATATGATATTCTTTCAGAGTGGACTCCTCCCGAAACACCGCAATTAAACGGTGTGTCTAAAAGGAGAAACCGAACTTTGTTAGACATGGTAAGGTATATGATGAGTCGCATAGAGCTATCTATTTCCTTCTGGAGATATGCATTGAACAGTGCAATACTTATTTTGAATAAGGTTCCGTCAAAGTCTGTTCAACAGACTCTATATGAAATATGGATAGGAAAGAAACCGGGTTTCTCATTCCTGAAGATTTGGGGTTGCTGGGCATACGTCAAACGTTTGGAAGGTACCAAACTAGAACCCAAATCAGATAAATGCCTATTCGTAGGATATCCTAGGGAAACCAAAGGATATTACTTCTATCACCCACAAGAGAATAAATCATTTGTTGCTCTACATGCGGTTTTCCTTGAGAAGGTTTTTCTAAATGCAGTGATAAGTGGAATAAAGTAGAACTCGATGAAAATCGGAGTGATACTGTTCCTGGCACAGAATCCTTAACGGAACATGAACAGTCCATCAGGGATGAGACTGTACCATAATCTTCGATTACACAAGGACCGCGTAGGTCGGAAGAGTCAGGAAACAACCTGAGAGGTATTGGTTTCTGATCTCACCTCATGTAGATATTAATCTCATTGAGGATAATGAACCGACTACGTATGAGGAATCGATACAAGGTATCGACTCCGGTTTATGGCAAGATGCCATGAATTCTGAAATGGATTCCATGTATACCAACCAAGTTTGGACACTCGTTGATGCACCAGAAGGCGTAAAGCCTATTGGATGCAAATGGGTCCTCAAGAGGAAAACTGACATGGATGGCAACGTACAAACGTACAAAGCTAGGCTTGTATCGAAAGGGTATCGTCAACGACATGGTGTCGATTATGATGAAACTTTTTCACCCATTTCCATGATTAAATCCATTAGGATAATACTTGCTATTGCTGCATATTTCGATTACGAGATATGGCAGATGGACGTCAAAACCGCTTTCCTTAACGAAAACCTTTTGGAGGATGTTTACATGCAACGGCTTGACGATTTTTTCGTACCTAGACTTTTAAACAAGATTTGTAAGTTAATTCGATCCATTTATGGATTGAAGCAAGCATCGCGGTCTTGGAACCAATGTTTTGATGAGATCATAAAAAATATGATTTCATTCAAAACGAGGATGATCCTTGTGTATATAAGAAGTTGGTGGGAGCGCACTGACATTCATAGTCCTTTACGTTGATGATGTATTGCTTATTGGCAATGACATTCCCATGTTAACGTCGGTGAAAGCTTGGCTTTCATTAAAATTCTCCATGAAAGATCTGGGAGAAGCAGCCTTTATTCTAGGAATAAAGATCTACCGGGATAGATCTAGAAAGCTGCTTGGACTCTCCCATAGTACATATGTTGACAAAGTGTTGAAGAGATTCAACATGGATCAGTCCAAGAGGGGACTGTTGCTAGTGTCACATGGCGTCACTCTATCTAAGGACATGTGTCTTAAAACTCAAGATGAGAGAGACAGCATGAGTCGGATATCGTTTGCCTCGGTAGTCAGATCGATCATGTATGCCATGATATGTAAACGACCTGATGTCTCCTATGCTTTGAGCATGTGTAGTCGCTATCAGGCCGATCCAGGTGATGGTCACTGGATGGCGGTTAAGAATATCCTTAAGTATCTTAGACGAACTAAGGATACTTTCTTAATCTATGGAGAATGAGAACTTGAGGTAACTGGTTTACCGATGCAAGTTTCCAAACCGAAAAAGACGACTGTAAGTCGCAATCCGGGTACATATTTTATTTGAATAACGGAGCAGTAAGCTGGAAATCTTCCAAGCAAGAGACTGTTGCCGATTCAACAACGGAAGCGGAGTATATTGCTGCAGCTGAAGCAGTAAAAGAGGCAGTTTGGATCCGAAAATTCCTAATTGGATTAGGAGTAGTTCCGTGAGCAGCTAAGCCTGTTCCATTGTATTGTGACAATAACGAGGCTATAGCGCAGGCTATGGAACCGTGGTCTCATCAACGATCTAAGCATGTTCTTCGATGTTTCCATCTGATTCGTGAGATCATACATCGTGGCGATGTGAAGATCGAGAAAGTTGCATCAGAGGACAACATTGCAGATCCGCTGACGAAAGCTATTCCTCAGTAAAAGTTTGAGCGACATGTACATAGTTCAGGTATTAGATGCTTGAGTGACTGGCTATAGGCCAAGTGGGATATTGTTAGACATTAAGACTCATAGCGTCACTATTTGTAAAAGACATTGTGGTTTTGTACAAATTAATTCTGTAGCAATGAAATTGTATTTTATCATTTTGTAATTTGATTACTTGAATATATAAATGATAAAAGTACTTATGATTAGTTCCGGATTATAAGATATGAGACAATATCAATCCATAAAGGTTTAATCATTAAATATCCCTAGTTGAGTATTATCAAGACTGGACATCGATAATGCGGAATAGACTAGTATTGCACTTGTGCGTGTTATGGAAGCGTAACGACATAATTCTCATATATTTAAGTATTGGATATTTATGCAAGTGTGATAGGAGGTTGTGTTTACCGATGGTACGGAAACAGATCGGCTTTGGATAGACCCCGCAGAATCCCATTGGTAGTATGACTATGTGTCTATGGGAATCCGCATCAGGGCAAGTGTAATTGGTCTTAACCTGAGACTTGCATCGCTAGTACTTGCGACAATCAATACGCTTTGGTTTTGGTCATCCAGGACTTTAACAGGTTCTGTGTACGCCTCTTCTGGGTTTATTGAGAATCGTAGTGTATTGGGTGTGATGTCAAGATGGAAGTATCACTTCAGTCATATGGAGATGATGATCACGCAGAGATACAGAACTGGTACTCTAAATTGGTTGCAACCATCGGGATAATATGACTTGGTCATGATTATCCGATTAAAGAGACTAGTTGCTTGATATCCGATATATACTTCGTACGGGGCAGACACTATTCCAGCCTTAGGCCTTGCATATGACATCCGACACTGGATCGCTTTACACAATACTACGTATACTACACCTGACAAAGATCGTATATTCCATTAAGAATATTTCTGGAGAATTAGGAAGGCACGGTGCTTTGCTAGAAGCCAACCATGTCTCGTAAATTGGTAAAAATGTAGTAGAAGGTACGTACGTGTTCGGATAGTTCGACGACCGGATTTACTGCCAATATATCCATGGATCTCTTGGGTCGCTTCCCGAATATTCAGCGATGATGTATGATTCGAACATAATTAATCTTGGATTAAATACGGAGATATTTTATCTGGGATAAAATATTATTTGAAGAGAGAGAACGATTAATTCAGAATTAATCGATAAAATAATATAGTCGATATATTAAATGAAATTAGATTTCGACGCGGAATTAAAATTAGATTTTAATTCGGGCAAACAAATTAATTTAGAATTAATTCGCGAGCGACGTGAATAGTAAATTTGATTTAATTACGTCGCAACGGAAAATTCGTTAATTCAGAATAACAAAACCGAGCCCGGATGTATTTGCGAGGCCACTCCGATTTTGAATCAAGTGCGGCCACAAGTCACATCACTCGTCACATCACATGTAGCTTTAGTGATGGATGTCCATTCACCTTTTAGGTGAGTGACAACTAGTCATTATTCATGATATTGGTTGTTGAGAGCCTTTAATGCCATTTTGGCTCCAAATTTGGTTTTGACTTTTTGAAAGGCATATACCAAATTTTGGAAAACACTTTTGGCGTAATTTTGTTTTAGAAAAAAATACCAAAACTTGAAAACTCTCTCTCTCTTAGGCAAAGCCGTGAGCCTCCAAAGAACAAAGAAAAATTGTTTTTCTTTCAATCTTGCTGCACATTCAAGGAATCATCACTAGGTGATAGGGAAACTAATCTAAGAGCTTGGAATCCTTTCAGAGGCTTGGAGCTTGATCATCTTCTTCATATAACCTCATTGGCCGAAACTTCAAAGCATCAACAAGGGAGGAAATCTTGTCTTCAACACATCTCAAAATCCGTTCAATGTAAGTGTGATTCCGCCTCACTTCTTTGAGTATTCATTCTTTTCATTGTTCAAATATGATCTTGGGACCACATTAGAAACCAACAGCATGAGCTTAGGAAGACTCATTGTGATGATACCTTTAGTGCTCGAGCTTCTTACAAGGACATATACAAGTTTCTCTGCCTAAACTGTGGCAAACGGGGTCACTAGAAATGTTACTGCCGTATTGACAAGGCAGACATGAAGGAAGTGAACGCGGGACAAGGTTTCGGCTTCAAGAATGTTTATTATAAACATGTTCACTACTGGTTTTAAAATTAGATTTTTGATACTAGATGTGGTACATGAATATATGTACTGATGTGCGGGATCTGTTTATAAGCAGGAGACTGGCTTTGGATGAGATCGACCTGTGAGTCAGAATGAGATGAGAGTTGTTGTTTTGGCCGTAGAAACCTAAGTTTTGGAACTGCCCTTTGGGCATGTACTTAAATTAGGAGACTGTTATAATGTATCTAGTTTGACTAGGAACATTTTCTCTATATCTAGTTTAACCTGTTGCGGGTATACCTTTATATTCTAAAACACTAATTGTTTTGTTTATAAAGATGATATTGAGATAAACACATTAGATGTGAATAACAATATTTATATTAAGAATATAAATAAATCTCAGACATATAATGTGACAAACAAAAGCTCAAACTGAATAAATCTGTTGAGACTTAAAAGTTGCATTGTTTGTCTTGGACACATTAACAAGACTCGTACATCCACACTTTCGAAGAGTGGATACTAGGACGAATTGATTCTAATTCAAATGATATCTATGAATCTAGTTTATTAGGCAAAATGCCTAAAACACCTTTTACTTGGTAAAAGTGCCAGTGACACTGATCTGTTAGCCCTCGTTCATAGTGACATAAGTGGGCCCATGTCTAGTTAGGCTAGAGGTGGATATAAATACTTCGTAACCTTTACAGATGTGGCATCGCGTTATGGTTATGTCTATCTTATGAAACACAAGTCAGAGAAACTTTTGATAAATTCAAAGAGTTTCGACACAAAGTAGAAAACAGACCGATATAAAAGTATAAAAACATTGCGGTCGGACCATAGTGTAAAATACTTAAACATATAAGTTTCAAGATTACTTGAAAGAGTATGGTATTCTTTCACAGTGGACTCCTCCCGGGACACCTCAATTTGACGGTGTGTCCGAACAGAGAAATCGAACTTTGTTGGACATCGTAAGGTTAATGATGAGTCGCTCTAAGCTACCAATTTCCTCAATGGATACGCATTGAACAGTACAAAACTTATTTTGAATAAGGTTCTATGAAAATCTGTTAGACATACTCCGTATTAGATATGAACAGGAAAGAAATCGGGTTTCTCATTCCTGAAGATTTGGGAATGTTGGCCATACGTTAAACTTTTGGATGGTATCAAACTAGAACCCAAATCAGATAAGTGCCTATTTGTAGGTTGTCCTAAGGAAACCAAAGTATAGTACTTATACAACTCACATGAGAACAATGTAATTGTTGCTCTTCATGCGATTTTCCTAAGAGGAATTCCTATATGCAGTGGTAAGTGGGAGGAAAGTAAAACTCGATGAAAATCGGAGTAATACTATTCCAGGCACCGACTCATTTACGGAACACAAACAGTTCATCAGGGATGAAACTGTACCATAATCTTCGAATACACAAGAACCGCGTAGGTCGGAGAGAGTCAGAAAACAACCTGGGAGGTATGGGTTTCTGATCTCACCTCATGAAGATATCAATCTTATTGAGGAAGACGAACCGGCTACGTATGAGAAAGTGATAAAAGGTATCGACTCCTTTTATGGCAAAGTGCCATGAAGTCCGAAATGGATTCCATGTATACCAACTAAGTTTAGACACTGGTTGATGTACCGGATGGCATTGTGCCTATTGGTACTATATAAGTCTTCAAGGAATACATACATGGATGGCATAAACAAATGTACATAACTAGGCTTGTACAAAAAGGGTATCGTTAAAGACATAGTGTCGACTACGACAAAACTTCTTCACCTGATTCCATGATTAAATCCATTTGGATAATGCTTGCTAATGCTGCATATTTCATTTATGAAATATGACACATGGACGTCAAAATCGCTTTCCTTAAACGAAAACCTTTTGGAGGATGTTTATAAACATCCTGACGGTTTTGTCGTGCCAAAACATGTAAACAAGGCTTGCAAGTTAAATCGGTCCATTTATGGATTGAAGCAAGCATAACGTTCTTGGAACCAGCATTTTGATGTAATCATAATGGTATATGATTTAATTTAAAATGAAGATGATTCTTGTGTATATAAGAAGGTTAGTGGGAGCGCACTGACAATGAATGTCCTATACATTTATGATGTCTTGCTTCTCGACAATAACATTACTATGCTATAATCGGTGAAAGCTTAGCTTTCATTAAAATTCTCGATGGAATACCTGGGAGAAGCGGGCTTTATTCTAGGAATAAATATCTACTGGAATAGATCTAGAAAGCTGCTGAAACTCTCTCAGCGTTCGTACGTTGTAATATGTACGTGACTTGATCTCTCATATGCTTTGAGCATATGTAGACGCAATCAGGCCAATCCAATTGATGGTCACTGGATTGATGTAAAGAACATCCTTGAGTATCTTGGACGAACTAAGGATACTTTCTGGGAATATGGGGAAAGGAGAACTTGAGGTGACTAGGTTCACCGCTGCAGGTTTCCAAACCGATAAAAACGACTGTAAATCGCAATAAGGGTACGTATATAGTTTGAATAACGGAACAGTGAGCTGTAAATCTTCCAAGAAAATATTGTTGTCGAATAAACAACAAGAGCGGAACATTGTTGCAGCTGAGGCAGCAAAAGAAGCATTTTGGATCTATAAAATTCCTAATTAGATTATGAGTAGTTTCGTTAGCAGCTGAGTTGGGCTACAGCACAGGCAAAAGAACCACGGTCTCATCAACGATCCAAGTATGTACTTCGACTAATTCATCTGATATGTTCGATCATACATCGTGGTGATGTGATGATCGATAAATCGCATCAGATGATACTTTGCAATCCACTGACCAAAGTTGTTTCTCAGCAGAAGTTTGAGCAACTCATACATAGTTCAGGTGTTAGAAACTTGAGTGATTGGCTATAGGCCAAGTGGGAGATTGTTGGATAATTTTGACCCATAGCATCATTATTTGTACAGAACATGGTGTTGTTGTATAAATTAACTATGTGACAAAGAAAATTGCTCTTTTATCATTTGTAATTGGATTACCTGGATATATAAATGATAAAAGTTCATATGATTAGTACCAGATTACTAAGATATGAGACAATATTAATCCACTAAGGTTTAATCATTAAATATCCCTAGTCATAGTATTATCGAGACTGGACATCGATAATGCATAATAGGCTAGTATTACACTTGCGCGTGTTATGGAAGCGTAACGTCATATTTCTCATATATTTGGGTATTGGATACTCATGCAAGTGTAATAGGAGGTTCTGTTTACCGATGGTACGGAAACAGCTTCGCTCTGGATAGACCCCTCGGAATCTCATTGGTAGTATGACTATGTGTCTATGGGAGTCCAAATCAGGGTAGGTGTATTTGGTCTTAACCTGAGACTTGCATCGCTAATACTTGCAACAATCAGTATACTTTGGTTTTGGTCGCCAGGGCTTTAACAAGTTCTGTGTATGTCTCTTCTGGGTATACTGAGAATCGTAGTGTATTGGGTGTGATGTCAATATTCATATGGAGATGATGATCACACAGGGATACAGGACTGGTACTCTAAGTGTTATAGCCATCGAGGAAGTATGACTAGGTCATGACTTTCTGATCATAAAGAGACTAGTTGCTAGTGATCCGATATATGCTTCGTATGATACTGGATCGTAATGCGCAATACTACGTATACTACGTCTGACAAAGATCTTGTATTCCGTAGAAGAATATTTCCAGAGAATTGGGTAGGCACGCTGTTTTGCTAGAAGCCAACCATGTCTTTTAAATTGGTAAGGACGTGGTGTTGGGTACGCACGTATTCGGATAGTCCGATAATCGTATTTACTGCCAACATATCCATGGATCTCTTGGGTCACTTCCCGAAGATTCACCGATGAGATTTGACTCGAATAAGAATTAATCTGGGATTAATTATAAAAGAAGAAAATTAATCTGGGATTAATTACGTCGAGAATTTATATGGGATTAAATTCGTCGAGAAGAGAGAACGCGATTAATTTGGAATTAATCGGTAAAGTAAATTTAATAGTTAAATTAGATTTTACAATTTAATTTATTTAATTGGGCTAAAATAATATATTAGATATATTAATTGAAATTAGATTTCAATGCTGAATTAAAATTGGATTTTAATTCGTGCGAATGAATTAATTTAGAATTAATTCGTAAGCAACTTTTGTAATAATTTTGCTGGTCATTATTATTTAATTAAATTGGATTTAATTATATCGTGACGGAAATTCGTTTAATCGGATTAAACGAACCCGGGACCAAAAGTGTGTTGGGTAAGTAATTTGAATTTTGAATTCAATGTGGTAGGACCCACTCACTTACATCAACTAGTCATTTGTTGATGGAAGTTGTTTGGATATTAAATTGCATTTTACTTACCCATCACACCTAACAACAAAACATTTACTATTAATGAATTTTAAATTATTCATTATTATCTCTCTTTTTCATTTTGGCTGAATTGGCCACTATATTCATTTTGTTGTTTTGGCCGAATTGGCCACTATCTTTGTTTTTGAAACAAGGCCGAATTGGCCACTGCCTCTGTTTTTGAAACAAGGCAGAATTGCTTTTTCTTCTCAGTGGCCGAATGGGCTTTTCATCTTGAGGGAATTTCTTTTCTTCTCAGTGGCCGAAATGCTTTAAGGGAATTTCTTTTCTTCACTTGGGCGAATTGGTTTCTCTTTAGAAGAGAAATTTTTCCCCTCAAAATCTTGTAAGTCCTCTGTAACTTATTTTTGATTTTATTCACACACGAATCACGCTTAGAGATCTCGTGGCATGTCTACGACACTAACAGCCAAGGCTTGGCCGAAGGCTCTTGGGGGTGTGAAGAAAAGGAAGAAAAAAGGGCAAGGCTAATTCATCACAGTCTAAGGACATATCCCAAGACGTCTGCCTATATTGTGGCAAATGGAGTCACTAGAAGCGTGACTGTCGTGAGTACAAGGCGGAGTTGGAGGAAGTGAAGACGGGCAAGGCTCCGGCTTCAGGTATATTTGTTATATACATGTCCACTACTGGTTTTAAAAATTGGATTTTTGATTCTGGATGTGGTACTCACATATGTACTGGTGTGCAGGATACTGACTTCAGGCGAGATCAACCTACGAGTCGGAAACGGGACAATAGTCGTTGTTTTGGCCGTTAGGATTTATGTTTTGTATCTGCCATTGGGGCATGTAATTACATTAGGTGACTGTTATTTTGTACCTAGTTTGACTAATGAACATCTTCTCTGTATTTTGTTTAACCCGTTGCAGGTGTACCTTTGTATTCTAGAACACTAGGTGTTTATATAAAGATAACATTTTTATATGTGCGGTAGATGTTAATAATAGTCTTTATATTTTGAATATAAATGAATCTCAAACATATAACATGACAAACAAAAGGCTCAAACTAAGTAACGCAGATGAGACTTATCTGTGGCATTGATGTCTGGGACACATTGACAAGACTCGTATATCCACTCTTCGGAAGAGTAGATACTTGGATGGATTTGATCCTAATATATATGATGTCTGCGAATCTTGTTTATTAGGGAAAGTGCCTAAAACACCTTTTAGTGGTAAGGGTGTACGTGCCACCGAGTTGTTAGCCCTTGTTCATGGTGACATATGTGGGCCCATGTCTAGCCAGGCTAGAGGTGGATATCAATACATCGTAACCTGTACGGATGTTACATTGCGTTATGGTTATGTGTGTCTTATGAAACACAAGTTGGAAACATCTGATAAATTCAAAAGGTTTCGACGCGAAGTAGAAAAAAAAGACCAGCAAAAGTATTAAAACATCACGGTTGGACCGTGGTGGAAAATACTTGAGCAATAAGTTTCTCGATTACTTGAAAAATTATAGTATTCTTTTACAGTGGACTCATTCTGGAACACCTCAATTGAGGGGTGTGTCCAAACGGAGAAACCGAACTTTGTTGGACATTGTAAGGTCAATAATGAGTCGTACTAAGCTACCAATTTCCTTCTAGGGATACGCATTGAACAGTGCAATACTGATTTTGAATAAGGTTCTGTCAAAATCTATTGGACAGACTGCATATGAAATATGGACATGATAGAAACCGGGTTTCTCATTCCTGAAGATTTGGGGATGTTGGGCATATATTAAACGTTTGAATGGTACCAAACTAAAACACAAATCGGATAAGTTCTTATTTGTAATTGGTTATCCTAGGGAAACCAAAGGATATTATTTCCACAACCCATAAGAGAATAAAATATTTGTTGCTCTCCATGCGGTTTTCCTTAGAGGAATTCCTAAATGCAGTGGTAAGTGGGAGGATAGTAGTACTCGATGAAAATCGGAGTGATACTGTTCCTGGCACCGATCCCCTCACGGAACATGAATAGTTCATCTAGGATGAGACTATTCCATAACCTTCTAATACACAAGAACCGCGTAGGTCGGAGAGAGTCAGAAAACAACCTTAGAGGTATGAGTTTCTGATCTCACCTCATGTAGATATTAATCTTATTAAGGATAACGAACCGGCTACGTATGAGGAAGCGATACAAGGTATCGACTCCGATTTATGGCAAGATGCCATGAATCCGAAATGTATTCCATGTATACAAACCAAGTTTGGACATTGGTTGATGTATCAGAAGGCATTGTGCCAATTGGTAGCAAATGGGTCTTCATGGTGAAGACAGACATGGATGGCAACATATAAACGTGCAAAGGAAGACTTGCAGCGAAAGGGTATCGTAATCAATATGGTGTCGATTAGGATAAAACCTTTTACCCGTTGACATAATTAAATCCATTCGGATAATGCTTGCTAATTCTGCATATTTCGATTATGAAATATGGCAAATGGACATCAAAACTGCTTTCCTTAACGGAAACATTTTGGAGGATGTTTATATACAACACCCTGACGGTTTTGTCGTACCAAAGCATGCAAACAAGGTTTGCAAGAAAGCATCGCGTTCTTGGAACCATCGTTTTGATAAGATCATATTACAATATGGTTTCATTCAAAACAAAGATGATTCTTGTGTTTATAAGAAGGTTAGTGGGAGCGCACTGACAATGATTGTCCTATATGATGATGATGTATTGCTTGTTAGCAATGACATTCCCATACAACAATCAGTGAAAGTTTGGCTTTCATTAAAATTCTCCATAAAAAAAACTTGGGAGAGGCAACCTTTATTCTAGGAATAAGGATCTACTGGGAAAGATCTAAAAGTTTTTGGCAGTCTCCAAGAGCTCGTACTGTGACAAACATGTACGCGACCTGGTGTCTCATATGCTGTGAGCATGTAGAGTCACTATCAGGCCGATCCAGGTGATGGTTACTGGATTGATGTAGAGAACATCCTTGAGTATCTTAGACGAACTAAGGATGCTTTCTTAATCTATGGAGGTGGAGAACTTGATGTGACTAGGTTCACCGATGCAAGTTTCCAAACCAATAAATGGAACTGTAAGTCGCAATCAAGGTACATATTTTTTTTGAACAACAGAACAGTGAGCTGGAAATCTTCCAAGAAAGATACTGTTACCCATTCAACAACAAAAGCAGAATACATTGTTGCGGCTGAGGCAGCAAAAGAAGCATTTTGGATCTATGAAATTCCTAATTGGATTATGAGTAGTTATGTTAGCACCTGAGCTAGGATACAACATAGGCTAAAGAATTACGGTCCCATCAATGATCCAAGTAAGTACTTCGGATGGTTTCATCTGATTCGTGAGATCACACATCGTGGCGATGTTAAGATTGAAAAGATCGTTACAGATGATAACCTTGCATATCCGCTGGCGAAAGCGATTTCTCAGCATAAACATGAGCGACCCGTATATAGTTTAAGTGTTGGACACTTGAGTGATTGGCTATAGGCCAAGTGGGAGATTTTTTGACAATTATGACCCATATCATCACTGTTTGTAAAAGACGTGGTGTTCTTTGTACAAATTATCTATGTAACAAAGGAAATTGCTTCTTTATCATTTGTAATTGGATTACTTGGATATATAAATGAAAAAATTCCATATGATTAGTACCAGATTAATAAGATATGAGACAGTATTAATCCACGAATGGTTGATCATTAAATATCCCTAGTTGTAGTATTATCGAGACTGTGCATGGATAATGCGGAATAGGCTAGTATTGCACTTGTACGCATTATGGAAGCTTAACGACATAGTTCTCATATATTTAAGTATTGGATACTTATGCAAGTGTGATAGGAGGTTCTGTTAGCCGTTGAATCGGGAACATCTTCGCTCTGGATAGACCCATCGGAGTCCCATTGGTAGTATGGCTATGTGTCTATGGGAATCCGAATCAGGGTAGTGTTGGGTTTCTAGATTAGTCCCAAGATCAATTTCAAGCAAGAAATCATGTGCGAATACAACAATGAAGAATGGTGGAATCCTACTTACATTGATCGGATTTGGCGATGTGAGGAACAACAAAAACTTCAAGCTTTCCTCCAAGGTGGCTCACGGCATTTGCTCCAAATTTGTGCTCCAAAAATTCGGCCATGGTGATCCTTCAAGCTCCAAACTTTGTGTGTGATTCCATGCCCATGTGTGAGTTTCCCTATCACCTTTGGATGACCCATAAGTGTGCTAGCACCTTGGAAATTTTTCCACAAAATTTCCTAAGCTTCTTGTAACTCACGGTTTTGAAGAAACAAAAGAGAGAAAAGAATGGCCCTTGGCCGAATGAGTTGGAAGAGGAAAGAGAGGAGTTGGTTCTTGTGTTGTGTATCTAATACACTTCATTGATTTCTAAAATCAAAAATAAAACATATACCAAAATTTTTGTAAAAGGCTTTCAAAAAGTCAACAAAAATTTGGAGCCAAAAGTTGCAATTAATGACTTCCAACCACCACCATCACTATTCACATCAAAAGTGACTAGACATCACATCACTCAAAGTGACTAGACATCACATCAATCAAAGTGACTAATGATTTGACGCTTGATGTGACTTGTGGGTCGCACTTGAATTCGAAATGCGAGTGCGCCCGTAAACACTCCCGGGCTCGGGTTCGCTAATTCTGAATTAACAAATTTTCCGTTGCGACGAAATTAAATCAAATTTAATTAAATAATTATGCCTAGCAAAATTACTATTCACGTCACTAATGAATTAATTCTAAATTAACTCGTTCGCCCGAATTAAAATCTAATTTTAATTCCACATCGAAATCCAATTTCGTATAATATATCGAATACATTATTTTATCGATTAATTCCAAATTAATCGTTCTCTCTCTTTAAATAATATTTTATCCCAGATAAAATATCTATGTAATTAATCACAGATTAATTTTCTCTCTCTTATAATTAATCCTAGATTAATAAAGTGTGAGTCATACATCATCGGTGGATCTTCGGGAAGCGACCCATGAGATCCCCGGATATGTTGGCAGTAAATCCGGTCGTCGGACTATCCGAACACGTACGTACCTAGTACTACGTTTTTACCGATTTACAAGACATGGTTGGCTTCTAGCAAAGCACCGTGCCTACCCAATTCTCCAGAAATATTCTTACTGGAATATGTGATCTATATCAGCGTAGTATACGTAGTATTGCGTTTTACGATCCAGTATCGGATGTCACGTGTAAGGCCTGGGGCTGGAATTGTGTCTGCCCCGTACGAAGCACATATTGGATCTATGGCAACTAGTCTCTATAATCGGATAATCATGACCTAGTCATATTATCCCGATGACTGCAGTACATAAGAGCACAAGTTCCGTATCCTACGTGATCATCATCTCCACTATGACTGGAGTGATACTTCCATCTCGACATCACACCCAATACACTACGATTCTCAATATACCCAGAAGAGGCGTACACAGAACCTTTTAAAGCCCTGGACGACCAAAACCAAAGTATATTGATTGTCGCAAGTATTAGCGGTGCAAGTCTCAGGTTAAGACCTAAAACATATACCCTGATTCGGACTTCCATAGACACATAGTCATACTACCAATGTAATTCTGAGGGGTCTATCCAGAGCGAAGCTATTTCCGTACCATCGGTAAACACAACCTCCTATTAAACTTGCATAAGTATCCAATACTTAAATATATGAGAAGTATGTTGTTATGCTCCCATAACATGCACAAGTGCAATACTAGTTTATTCCGCATTATCGATGTCCAATCTCGATAATACTCCGACTAGAGATGTTTTAATGATTAAACCTTCATGGATTGATATTGTCTCATATCTTATCAATTCGGAACTAATCATATGGACTTTTATCATTTATATATCCCGGTAATCCAATTACAAATGATAAAAGAGCAATTTGTTGTCACATAGTTAATTTGTACAACAACACCATGTTCTGTACAAATAGTGATGCTATACGTCATAATTGTCCAACAATCTCCCACTTGGCCTATAGCCAATCACTCAAGTGTCTTACACTTGAACTATGTACGGGTGGCTCAAACTTCTGCTGAGGAAAGACTTTCGTCAGCGGATTTGCATGATTATCATCTGATGCGATTTATTCGATCATCACATCGCCACGATGTATGATCTGAACAAATCAGATGAATATTTGAAGTATATATCTGGATCATTGATGAGACCATTAATTCTTTAGCCTGTACTGTAGCCTAGCTCAGCAGCTAACAGAACTACTCCTAATCTGATTAGGATTATTATCGATCCAAAAGGATTATATTGCTGCCTCAGCTACAACAATAATCCATTTTTTTTGTTTATTCGGCAACAGTATCTTGCTTGGAAGATTTCCAGCTCACTGTTCCGTTATTCAAACTGTATAGTACCTTTATTACGACTTATAGTCATTTTTATTGGTTAGGAAACTTGCATCGGTGAACCCAGTCACTTCAAGTTCTCCTTCTCCATAGTATAAGAAAGTATCCTTAGTTCGTCTAAGATACTAAAGGATGTTCTTAACATCAATCCAGTGACTATCACTTGGATTGGTCCGATTGTGACTCCATATACTCAAAGCATATGAGACACCAGGTCGCGTACATTTATCAATGTACGAGTTCTCGGAGAGTATTAACAACTTTAAATCTATCCCAGTATATCTTTATTCCTAGAATAAAGGTTGTTTTCTCCCAAGAATTCTACGGAGAATTTTCATGAAAGCCAATCTTTCACCGATTTTATTATGGGAATATCATTTCCAAGAAATGATATGTCATCATTGTTTAGGACATTCACTGTTAGTGCGCTCCCACTAACCTCCTTATATACACAAGAATCATTTTCATTTTGAATTAAATCATATACCATTATGATTACATCAATACGATAAATCTAAGAACGCAATGTTTGCTTCAATCCATCCATGGATCGAGTAACATGCAAACCTTATTTGCTCATTTTGGTACGACAAAACCGTCAGGATGTGTAAAAATCCTCCGAAAGGTTTCCGTTTAAGGAAAGCGATTTTGACGCTTAGCTGCCATATTTCATGAATGAAACATGCAGCATCAGCAAGCATTATCCAAATGGATTTAACAATGGCAACGAGTAAAAGGTTTCCTCATAATCGACACAATGTTGATAACGATACCTTTTCGCTACAAGCCCAGCTTAGTATGTTGGTTTGTTGCCTTCCATGTATGTCTTCCTTGAAGACTTATATAGTACCAATACGCACAATGCCTTCCGATACACCAACCAGTATCTGTACTTAGTTGATATACATGGAATCCATTTCGGACTTCATGGCACTTTGCTATGATAGGGAGTCGATACCTTGTATCACTTCCTCATACGTAGTCAGTTCTTATTCCTCAATAAGATTGACATCTTTACGAGGTGAGATCAGAAACCCATACTCCAGGTTATTTTCTGACTCTCTCTAAATTACATGGTTCTTGTGTATTCGAAGATTATTGGTATAGTTTCATCCTTGATGAACTATTTGTGTTCCATTAAGGAATCGGTGCCTTGAATAGTATTACTTCGATTTTCATCGAGTTTTACTTTCCTCCCACTTACCACTGCATATAGGTGTTCCTCTTAGGAAAAATGCATGGCTAGCAACAATTACATTGTTCTCATGTGAGTTGTATAAGTACTATACTTTGGTTATCCTAGGATAACCTACAATTTAGGCACTTATCCGATTTGAGTTTTAGTTTGGTATCATCCAAACATATGTCTAGCATACCCAAATCTTCAGGAATGAGAAAACCCAGTTTCTTTCCTATTCATATCTAATATGAAGTCTGTCTAACAGATTTTCATGAAACCTTATTCAAAATAAGTTTTGCACTGTTAATGCGTATCCCTTGAAGGAAATGGTAGCTTAGAGCGACTCATGATTAACCTTATCATGTCCAACAAAATTCGGTTTCTCTGTTTGGACTGACCGTCAATTGACGTGTTTTGGGAGGAGTCCTCATTGAAAGAATACTATACTCTTTCAAGTATTTGAGAAACGTATTGCTTAAGTATTTTCCACCATGGTCTAACTGTGATGGTTTTAATACTTTAACCGGTCTGTCTATCTACTTCATGTCGAAACTCTTTGATTTCATCAAAAGTTTCTGATTCGTGTTTCAAAAGAAACACATAACCATAACGCGATGCCACATCCGTAAAGGTCACGAAACATTCATATCCACCTCTAGCCTAGCTAGATATGGGCCCACTTACGTCACTATGAACGAGGGCTTACAGATCGGTGGCACTTGTACTTTTACCAAGTAAAAGGTGCTTTAGGCATTTTGCCTAATAAATTATATTCGTAGACATTATTTGAATAGAATCAAATCCGTCCTAGTATCCACTCTTCGAAAGTGTGGATATACGAGTCTTGTTAATTGTGTCCCAGACAACAATGCCACATATAAGTCTCAACTGATTAATTCAGTTTGAGCTATTTGTTTGTCATATCATACGTTTGAGATTTATTTATATTCAAAATATAAATACTGTTATTCACATCTAATGTGTTTAGCTCAATATCATCTTTATAAAATAAAACACTTTAGTGTTCTAGAATATAAAGGTATACCCGCAACGGGTTAAACCCTGATATAGAGATAATGTTTCTAGTCAAACTAGTTACATTGTAACAGTTTCCTAATTCAGGTACACACCCGAAGGGTAGTTCCTAAACTTAGGATTCTACGATTAAAACAGCAACTGTCGTCCCATTTCCAACTCGCAGATAAATCTCAACTGAAGTCAGTATCCTACTTTTCAGCAGATTCTGTACACCAATACATATTTATGTACCACATCTAGCATCAAAATCCAATTTTGAAACCAGTAGCGAACATGTTTCTGACAAACATATTTGAAGTCGGAGCCTTGCCCGTCTTCTCTTCCTTCATGTCTGCCTTGTCCAAACAGCAGTCACGCTTTAGTGACCCCGTTTGCCACAGTTTAGGCAAACATCTTGGGATATGTCATTTTTCTTCCCAGAAGATTATAATGACTTTGCCTTTGCCCCTTTTCCACACCCAGAAGCCTTCGGCCAAGCCTTGGCCTTCTAGAATGTGAAAATAAGATGCGTCTTGCGCTTCTTGCCTTATTGTAAACTCTGGCTTTGTCTCCTTGAGTATAGCTATTAACTCTCCAAGAGTTTTCTATTGCAATTTGTACTTCTAAGATCTAAGGATAGATCTATGAAGATCCTTTATTTCATTATCATACTATAAGGATCTAATCCTTAGTTCTGATTAAGAAATTAAGGAGTCTATTTGCAAGCTTAATGGATTAAGCACTAAAGTTATCATCACATGAATCTTCCAAATATCATGCTCTACTATTTGCTTAACTCCGGGCTTAGGCCCAAGATGTACTCTATCAAATAAAGTAACTTCTCAGTTTTCAGGACTATCCTGAAGTTTTTTCCCAATTTGAAAATTAAGTCGTTTAAATACATTTTCACCTAGGATTATGTTTTAAACACTAATCTTTCAATTATCTTGATTGCTATAGTCCAACTATCCAATCAACGATTAGGTACTATTTAAATAATGATTACTATAGTCCAACTATATAATCAACTATAATTTAAATGGTTAAATTCGAATATATGATTACTATAATCCAATTATATAATCAACTCTAATTATTGGTTAATTCAAATATATTGATTACTATAATCCAATTATATAATCAACTATAATTGAAGTAGTTTGAGTACAGTCCAACTGTTTAATTAAAACAACGATTAAATATTAGTCCAACTAATAATAATTTATTTGACGAAAAAATTGAAATGAGCGCGTATGGCAAGTAAGTACTAAACGAATATTGCAAATTTAATACTTGCCTCCCACTATTTTTCAGCGAGCCTCTAACCCTCTGTTGAGTACTCGGGAAACCTTGTTTCCTAGTGGGCTAGGATCCCTTTAAATAACACACAATCTTGACTTTGGCCAACAAATTGTATGATAATTAACTAGGTAGATCTCTAAGATCAATTGGATCCCATCCAATTCCTAGATCCAGTAGGTGGACATCCAAGTCCGAAACATATATCTTATATATGCCAATATATCCAATATATTCCTAACCTTTTTCCTCTGAATCAACTAAGCCTTGGCTTTGGCACAACAAACTTAGTGATCCCAGTTAAGCGGAACCCATTGACTGGAAAGCTTCGTAATCGATGTCGATGGACAAGAAGTGATCTTGACTTTGGCCAACAAATCACAACTTGGACAAGACACTGATATGGAACAAAGCCTTCATGATTCAAACACATCCGCGACGGACAAAGGTCTTGACTTTGGCCAACAAACCAGTGCCAGTCTTGGATCTTGAGTAAGAATCACTCAATGGAAGGAAAAACGCTTAATATGTAGTGAGGGTTTTTTCGCGTAATTGGCAACCAATTAATTATCTTTGTTAAGGTCTCATCATCATACACCCTTAAACATGCATTCTAAACACATAATAAGCGTAAGTAAATAAAAATAATAATGATATGCGGATGGATATTTACACATTGTTCATAGAACAAATCTCTCTTTCCTCTCTCCCGCTAGCACAAGTATTACTTCTACCCGATTACATAACAATTCTAAAGAAACCTCATTTACATTGAGGGGAATAGGTGAGAAGAGAAATACACAGAGTCAAGAGGTAATAGGCTGGACACGCAGGTCCAATTTAATAAATTCTAAATGTATTACAACAATTTCCAAAATTGCCCTCACCCATCTAATATCCATCTGATATGCATTATTCATACATCGCATCCATGTATTCACACAAGCATGTTATCAATCAATCTAATCCAATTAATTAATCTGATAATTAATGACCATCCAATGTTCAAACAACGATTTGATTTTGCGCGACTCAAACTCGTTTTGCGAATAAATACTCAAAGTACGAATTCACGAATTATATTAAACTACAACATTAAATCCAATTTAATTTGTATTTAATACTAATTCTATATTTAATTCAAATTAAATATTTACACTTTATTAATGAACCTTTACGACTTAGATTCTAAATCTAATCGTTACGGGTCTCGAAGCCCGATTAACATCCAATGTTAATTTAATTAAAGTCCAATGGGCTTTTAATTAATTTCATAAGGCATGGACTTTTGGTCAATGTGGGTCAAACCCAAATACCAAAGCCCATTTAAGGAATCACCCTTATTTTCCAAGAAACCAATTTAGGCCCATTAGGCCCAATTAAAATTAAAGGTCCATTAAGTCATAATTGGACTTTATGGATATGGTTTTGGGCCCAATTGGATCCAACCAATTAGCCTAAACCAAACTTGGCCCAACCAAGCCCATTAAGCTCAATTACAACTTTACAAGCGCAATTCCAAATTTGGCCCAATTAATTAAATTACCAAAATTCCAAATTTCATAATTTAATTAACCTAAAGTTATGCCATAATTAATTAAGCCGAGAAACATAAAATTCCACAACTTCATGGATTGATACTATCTCATATCTTATCAATATGGAACTAATCATATGGACTTTATCATTATATATCTCGGTAATCCAATTACAAATGATAAAAGAGCAATTTCCTTTGTCACATAGTTAATTTGTACAACAACACCATGTTCTGTACAAATAGTGATGCTATGGGTCATAATTGTCCAACAGGTAGGTGTATGTGGTCTTAACCTGAGACTTGCAACACTAATACTTGCGACAATCAGTAGGTTTGGTTTTGGTTGTCCGGAGCTTTAACAGGTTCTGTGTACGCCTCTTGTGGGTTTACTGAGAATTGCAGTTTATTGGGTGTGATGTCAAGATGGAAGTATCATTTCAGTCATATGGAGATGATAATCACGCAGGGATACAGAACTAGCACTCTTAAATGCTGCAGCTATCGGGATAGTATGACTAGGTCATGATTATCCAATTACAGAGACTAGTTGCTAGTGATCCGATATATGCTTCGTACGGGGCAGACACAATTCCAGCCCTAGGCCTAGCATGTGACATCCGATACTGGATCGTAATACGCAATACATTGTATACTACACCTGATACAGATTATATATATTCCATGT
Source organism: Zanthoxylum bungeanum (assembly GCA_019454045.1). Taxonomy (NCBI): domain Eukaryota; kingdom Viridiplantae; phylum Streptophyta; class Magnoliopsida; order Sapindales; family Rutaceae; genus Zanthoxylum; species Zanthoxylum bungeanum. The sequence goes on along the minus strand of SKCR01010888.1, from coordinate 63,170 downwards.
TGAATATATTTCTGGAGAATTGGGTAGGCACGGTGCTTTGCTATAAGCCAACTGTAGGCACTGCATTTTTGCATATAAGTCTCGATGATGAGTCTCATATTGAGACACTACCTCTTTAATTGTGGAAGCCGCAGGAAACGGACGTCGGAAGGAAAGAGTCAAGAATTGACACTTTTGTTGGATTTAATTCGTTGGAGTAGCTGCGGGTTCGCTTGTTGGACCTCCATTTAAAAACACACCCTTAGCCCAAAACCCTGCAAGACACACACCAAGCCCATTAAATCACTTCCCTGAAAAATCCACACATTAAACACATGTTGAAATCAAACCAAATCATCTTCCCATATTAAATAAATCACATACCAAAATTAAATAAAGTCAAATAAAATCCCATCAAAAGCTAGTTGGACAGTTATGACCCATAGTGTCACTATTTGTACAGATCATGGTGTTGTTGTACAAATTAACTATGTGACAAAGGAGATTGATCTCTTATCATTTGTGATTAGATCACCAAGATATATAAATGATAGGAGGTCCTTATGATTAGTTCCTGGATTGAGATGATATGAGACAGTATCAATCCACAAAGGATTAATCATTAAATATCTCTAGTCAGAGTATTATCGAGATTGGACATCGATAATGCGTAAAAGACTAGTATTACACTTGTGCGTGTTGTGAGGGCATAACGACATAGTTCTCATATATTTCGGTATAGGATACTCATGCAAGTGTAGTAGGAGGTTGTGTTTTACCGATGGTACGGGAAACAGCTTCGCTCTGGATAAGACCCCTCGGAATTCCATTGGTAGTATGACTATGTGTCTATGGAGTCCGAAATCAGGGTAGGTGTATTTGGTCTTAACCTGAGACTTGCACCGCTAATACTTGCGAAAATCAATGTGCTTTGGTTTTAGGTCGTCCAGGGCTTTAACAGGTTCTGTGTACGCCTCTGCTGGGTATGTTGAGAATCATAGTGTGTTGGGTGTGATGTCACGACGGAAGTATCACTCCAGTCATAGTGGAGATGATGGTCACATAGGATACGGAACTGGTGTTGTGTGAGGAACGGACAAAACCGAACGCAGCGGAAACCCGCCCGAGATCAAATCGCGAGCGAATAAAATATATATATATTTTTTTAATTTTCGGCAGTCCTTAAAAATAGTGGGTTTAAAATTTTTAATTACAAACTTAAAATTTCCAATGCATTAAAACATTTTCATGTATTAAAAATTACCATAAGTCCATTTAAAAATTTCAACACACTTTAATCAATTTATCAACTATTGACAAATTAAAATTAAGCATCCTAATTATTTCCAACACTTGAAAATAATCCAAACATACTAAAATTAATTTTCAACATTTGAAAAAATTAATTCAAGCATACTATATAATTTTCCAACTCTTGAAAAAAATTAATCCAAGCATTCGAAATTAACATCAATTATATACTAATTTTCAACACTCAAATGCTTCTAATTCCTCACTAACATGCTTCCTATTAATCCAACAAATCCACAACAATTTTTTCAACAACAATCATCAAGAATTTGAACACATAAATTTACAAATGAAATTTACCACAAGCTTTGCCAATTGATTGAAACTTTGCCTCCAAGCTTTGAGTCCTTTCAAATCCCTTCTTCCTCCACCAAATTGAGCTTCTCCAATAACAAATCTTGGTGATCAAAAGGTGGTTTGATCACTCAAGAATAGCAACCAACTTTTCCCCAAATTTTAACTCTTAAAACCCTAGGAAAAAGAAAACCTCAAGAACATAAATTAACCCTTAACACTTGAGGATTAATTCCATGGACTTGATTATATGTTGGGTAATATTTGGTGAGATTATTGGCTTGGATTTGAGAGCAAAACAAAAAACAAAACCAAAGCTTTTCTTTTTTCAAAGGCTCGGCAGTGAGCTTGTCCAGAGGAAAAAAGATAAAACCAATTTTTTTCTTTTTTTTTTTACTTGATACGGCAGGAAGTAGGTAAGTTGAGAAAGAAGCCAAAAATCAATTATTTATTTTCGGCAGAAGCAGTGAGCCAAAGAGGAAAAACAAAGCAATTGTTTTTCATTTTCTTTTATTAATTAAAATTAATAAAATAAATCCAAGCCTTTCATTTAAACCATGGTTTAAGGGAATATTTTCCCTACACCACATATTCAAAAAATTTAACTTAACCAAAGTTAAATATTAATTCACCAACCAAGGTAACTAAAATTGCAATTAAAAGATTTTAGTTACTTTAACTAAAAATATTCAATTACATTAACTAAAGTATTTTAATTAATTAAAACATTTATTTGCATAATCAAGTAATTAATTTTGTACATTATTTTAACAATTAATTAATTACTAATTAATTACTAATTTAATGTAAATCAAATTTACATCTATTATACAATAAACTTATATCAACTCTTGATATAAAATTAACTAATTCAATTCATCTCATGAATTATCGGATCAAACAATTTAATCTTTAAAACCTAAAAAATACTTTGCCAACATTTGACGAAAGGTCGCCCTAGTGCTCAACGAGTAAACTCAATATAATGGAACTCTCTAGGCTCACGTTCAGTTGTTACGTGTGTGTGTGTGTATATATATATATATATATATATATATATATATTTATATATCTCATATATTTGTATACATATTTCATGAAGGCCTGTCCACCTACAAATCATGACTAAACAACACGACACGTCGAACCATACAAGTCGAGGTTAAAACATAATGTATAATCCCTTCGTCATTTCTGTTCTAATTGAGTAAGGTTATAGTTATACTGTCAAAACCTTATCTACTCAATATATGAAATTTTTCATCCTTATATTCCATTAATAAATAATATAGCAAAACTCTTTTTGAATATTATTTATAATGTCAAAGAAATAATTTCTTCAACGAACTTTCGGCCAAAAGATTTCCAGAATATATTCTAAAAATTCCTGGAAACAAAATCCAACCATATGGACTGACGAATCCTCATATTAACACACACCGATCTTCGTGAGCATCGGTCTATACCTAACAGTCATCCAGAGGCCAGACCATGAAAGGTCTCTGACATGCATGGTATCAGGCACAGAGGATCACTCACAAGACCACCGTGGTGTCTCAAGTCAAAGGACCACAATAACTACTCAACTCGAAAAGATAACTATTGACAGTTTTATTGAATATCTATTAGTCATCTTTTATGAGTTAATTCAACATTCATTCAACTAATGAATATCTGCATTTCTATACGAACTTCCGCTAAGCTCACAGTCTGTTGAGACAAACCATATGTCCATTACATATATAGACAATGCACTAGTCTTACCAATATAATGACCGACCCATGTCAATATATCTAGACTAGGAATAATTTATATTCGAGAGAATGCGTGATATTTCTCAACACCATTTGCAACTCTTGCAACTATATCACCATATGTAGTAACTCTCGGGTCTTCACTAAATTCATATAAGGCTCCGAGTGTAACTCGAAATCTCTAACTCTTAGAGTAATCTAACAATTAGATTTACATTATATAAATAAAGTAAGAGTTTTACCATATTAATAAATAAATAACCATGATAAAATAAATATTATATTGCATAAATATCAAATATTTCTACAAAAAGTGAATGGTGCTCGATCACCATTTTCAACAACTGGTTCTCTTATGTATTGCAGTCATCGGGGTAATATAACTAGGTCATGATTATCTGATTATAGACACTAGTTACCAGAGATCCGATATGTGCTTCGTACGGGGCAGACACATTTCCAGCCCAAGGCCTTGCACATGACATCCGATACTAGATCGAAATACGCGATACTATGTATACTACGCCTGATATTGATCACATATTCCTGTAAAGATATTTCTGGAGAATTGGGTAGGCATGGCGCTTTGCTAGAAGCCAACCTTGTCTTGTAAATCGGTAAAAATGTAGTACGAGGTACTTACGTGTTCGGATAGTTCGACGACCGAATTTACTGCCAACATATCCGGGGATCTCATGGGTCGCTTCCCGAAGATTCACCGATGACGTATGACTCGCACTTTATTAATCTGGGATTAATTCGATCAGAGAAAAAATTAATATGGGATTAATTACAGAGATATTTTATTTGGGATAAAATATCATTTAAAAGAGAGAGAACGATTAATTTGGAATTAATCGATAAAATAATATATTCGATATATTATACGAAATTGGATTTCGACGCGGAATTGAAATTAGATTTTAATTCGGGCGAACGAGTTAATTTAGAATTAATTCGTTAGCGACGCGAATAATTATTAAATTGCGTCGCAACAGAAAATTCGTTAATTTAGAATTAGCGAACCCGAGCCCGGGAGTGTTTGCGAGCGCACTCGCATTTCGAATTCAAGTGCGGCCCACAAGTCACAATCAAGCGTCAAATCACTAGTCGCATCAAACGTCAAATCATTAGTCACTTTGGGTGATGTGACAACTTGTCACTTGATTCATTGAGTGATGTGAATAGTTGATGTGGTGGTTGAAAGCATTTATGGATTGACTTTTTGGAAAAGCAAAATAAGGAAAATGAATTTGGAAATTTATTAAGTGTATTTGATACACAAATCTTCCACCAACCAACACTTCTTCTCTCCATTTTCTCTTCCTCTCTCTCACGGCAACAGGCCACTTTCTTATTTCCTTCACTGGTTTCACCGAATTTGAAGGAGAAGATAAGGGATTTTTGTGGAAAAAATTCCTAAGTGTTAGCACACCATTTGAGTCTTGCGAAGGTGATAGGGAAACACACACGTGAGCTTGGAATCACCACCCAAAAGCTTGGAGCTTGGATCGATTTTTGGAGATGCAAAACAGTGGACTGCCGAATGCACCTTAGAGGAGAAGCTTAAAGATTTTTTGTTCTTCGACGCATCGCTCAACCGATCATTGTGAGTATTTCGCGACTTCCTCGTGTATTCGTACTTATGTTTCTTGCTTGATAATCGATCCTCGGGACCGTAAGAAACTCCAACAAACCTTCCTAATTCACTTAAATTATATTTCCTAATTAAAAGATACAAATCAAATCATATCCCTAATCAAAAGAGAACAAATCAAATTAAAATCAAATCACTTCCCTAATTAAAAGATTTTCCTTATCCACACTAATTAAAAAATCCCCCATAATTACACAAATCCATTTCCTATTCAAAAAAGGATAACACAACCCTCTCCTATAAAAAGACCACAAACCCAACCTTAGGATCTCTAGCTCAGACTCACAAAGAATTAACAAACAAGAGAAACCCTAATCCTCCCAACTCTCTCCTTGGCTCTCACATACACGGCCTCACGTCCCTCCCTCACGTCCCATAAGGCAGCAAACCCTCACAAACCCTCATGCAATAACATCCAGCAAGCTCTCCACTCACGCAAAAAAAAAAAAACAAACTCTCCACTCACGCAAAAAAAAAAAAACAAACTCTCCACTCACGCGATAAACACACTCTCCACTCACGCAATAAACAAAGTCTCCACCTGCTTACTTTAACCAACCACACGTGATAAACACATAATGGGGTGCTTTACCATGACTGGGTCTACCTCTGACTTCGGTTTTACCTTTGGATGGAATAATATCTAATCAATTAAGAAAGGAAAGTGATCAATTGCAATCTAAGGAAATTATAATCAAAGAATGAGACATACCTCATGACAAGCATGCTATAGGAACAATATTTTATATATATCAGTACCCCGGGTATACGACATATATAAGACTTCGCCACCCTTCCATTGCAGTCACTAACTTCCTAAACCATGCTCTGATACCATCTTTGTAGCATCCCGGATCTTGGAAGCTACTGGCAGATGTCAGATTCCACTGCCACCTAAGCCACTGACTATTAACTAGAAAACTTCCATTTTCTTATCTAAATAACTCTTACTTAATAATATATATGCACACACATTTATGAATTCGTGATAAAACAGAATACATAAAGAACATATTGTTGGGGTTTTGGGCGATGGGGCGCAGCGGAGTGCGGGTTCGAGCGAAATCGTATTTTAAAACTTTTTCAAAAATACCAATAAATTATTCAATATCTAATATGAATAATTTATTCATATTTCACCTAAACCTTTTATTTAATAACAAATATTAACATAAATAATGTTGAAAACGTCGCGAAACTTTTACGAAAACCGATTTTCCATAAAAATGGCCTAAAACGTATTTTTGACCGAACCGACTACCCGACACTTATGGAAACTACCCAGGTCATATCCAATAGTTTCGGGGCAGTTCATGGGCTGCCCGAACAGTGACGGATTCACTGTTTGGATAACCGTCACCCGGTTGGCTCAAAATCCACCCGGTAACGCCGTTTTTTTTTGCATTTTCGCTTATTTCAAGTCGGAAACACTTTCCGGAAATTGTGCCAACTCCCAAAACACATCTATAACAATCTAAAGGCGATATTTTCAACACAAAAATAGAAACATGTGCAGGTCTGATCCAGTGAACTTTGCCAAAAATTCATGCTTAAATCATATTTTCAACAAGATTAATCTAATTAATCCTACACCAAATGAGTCCCACAAAAAATGAACAACTCTAGAAAAATTATAGGCTATCTAAGAGTAGATCAATAATTCTAGAATGGCAATAATTCATCAAATGAACAAATTGATTAAATTTGAAACTAATTACACTAATTACTTTCAAATCTACACTTCACACATGCAAACACTTCCGATTTCATTCATCAAACCACAAAGCCCCAAATTTTGCAACAAATAGGAAACCCTAGATCTCAAAATATTATCAAGAAAACATGAAACAAACTTTCAAAGCTTAGGATTTGAAGAAATACCTTTAAATCTCGTAATTCCTTTGCCCCTTTCTTGATTTTCTTCTTTGTTATGGATGATTCATTAAGCAAAATGGAAACCCATTTACTTTGGAGGTCACGAAAAAGTGGAAGAATGGAAGAAGATGGAAAACAATTCCCTTTTTCTTCTTTATATATGGACGAAATTTGGAGGCTTGGGGGGTATTTTTGTCATTCAAAATTTAATCAAATTAAATAACCATTTTGACTTTATTTTAGCCAATTAAATTAAGACATAATAAAGTGAAATCAAACTCATGCCAAGTGCACCAATAATAACTCACCACATTTCATAACATTTAATTAAAAGGTTGAATTAATTAATCATTCTAATATTTAACAATTAAATAAAATAATCAATTAATACAATTAATACAATTAGTATTATTATATATATATATATTTATTTTTATTTTACAATAAATAATAAATACATATATTTATGGCGTGTGTCAAATCTTATTTGACGAATAATTAATGTGTATCTAATCGTATTATGTATCAAATACAAATACACAATAATTATTAGCGGAAAAAATCCCCTAATGCATGTGTTATCGTTTAAACCATTAAACGATCCGAATTAATTCACTTAATCCGGTGAAGTATTATGAAAATCCGTATTATTCATATCGAGTTGCCCAAGTGCTCAACGAGTACACTTCATATTGTGAGACTCTCTAAGTTTAGGTTTATCCGTCACGAAATCCAATTTCGTGTCCATAATCCACCCACTCATGGATTATGAAGACCACGGATAATTTCGCTAAACTATACAAGCCGAGGTCATAGCATACGTATAATCCCTCTTTCACAGGCCATCCGTATTATACCTGGGATATAGATGAGAATGTCAAATCTGTTTGGTATAATACAGTCGAATTTCAATTTACGATCTCTAAATAATACTCGGAACTGATTTCCGAAGTTATACCACGGCCATGGATTTACTAGATCGTAAACACGTGCTAGATGCATATGTCTTATACAGGATATCATGAGCATCAGTCCACACCCAACGAACAGATGGAGGTCTGATCATGACTAGATCATTGATGTGGACTGCCATCAAAGTATGGAGGATAGCTCATATATCCACAGTGGTACCTCAGTCGAATGACCACTATGCTCACTCAACTCGAGAAGATTACTATTGAAGTTGGTGTACCATCTTTAGGAACCTTTCGTGAGTCGTTCAGTGTCTTATCAAATAAACACCTACATGTCTATACGAGTCCCCCTGAGACTCATGGTTCATTGGGATAAACCATCGGACCAAGTCACGATATACGACATGTACTGGTCTCAGCGGATTTTACTAACTGACCGTGTTAGTAAATCTTGACCAGAACTTTATTTAATGATATACAACTAATAGTGCGCTTCCCCCAATGTCAATTACAAACTAATTTGTAACTGTGAACTATATTGTAAATCCTAGGGTCTTTGTCTAATATACACGTATCACTGAACCAGATTCAGTTTTGATCTAATCGTAATCAGAAATCTTATTACAATTAGATCGAATAAATGTATAAAAGGCAAGGGTGCTACCACTAAAATTAGTAATATTATGGAAAATATAATTGCTCGTATTTATGAATCGGACATAGATACGATCCGGATTGGCACTCCGAGCACCATCCCTAACACATACATAGTTTGAGTACTCTGTACAATGAACAAACATGACATGTAACAAAAGGAAACAAATGAACTACATTCTGAGTGAATGTAGATATGACATGATGAACCCTTGAAACTTATGACTGCAGTACTGCTTTTGTCCCTAATCCATGTCCCAAAATATGGTTGTGGCTCACCAGTGAAATAGTCCTGCAAAAACTGGAGAGGGGGTGAGTTTATAAAGAACTTAGTGATTAGAGCTATAAAAATCAAAGAGAAACATGTATTAATGAAAGCTTAGAAACAGAGAATCATATCTAAATTATAAAATATAATTCGGGTTTTCCTCTCAAACTGTAGTGATAATCATTTTTAAAAGAAAAATGTTTGTCTGTGCATCTGCAAATAATCTGGTGCTCGGTAGCGTTCCCCATACGTATAATCTGGTGGTCGTGGGGCGCTACATTGCGGTGTCCCCAATCCAAAAATCTGGAGTCGGGGTGTGGATCTATACTACCATTCTGACTCAATAATCTAGGATCTATAGGGTATCAATCATCCCTAGTCTAAAATGATCTATTGTGTACACGATAGTTATATCCGTCAATTTCATAGCTGTATAAAGTTATATCTGAGGTGGCTTTTTTCTCATGCTTCCCAAAAATCATGAAAACCATGTCTAGAAATCATTTCATATTCAAAACATTCATCCGATAGCAAACTGTATTAAATTCGTTTATTTTTTATTATTCATATCTTTTATTTCAATATAAAATTTTCTCAAGGCAAATGAAACCAAAGTTCAATAAGCTTTAATGAAAGTCTATTTAAAATCATAATAAATTCTGAATAAATACTCAACTCACAGTGCTACGGCAGGTCGGGTGCAGTGCACGGCGTAGGTGATCTTCGAGTGTTTTTGACGTCGATCTACGTCAAAGAAATCGTTAGTGTTCTTGTATAAATAGAAAAGCATATGCAATACATTGTTGATGTTCTATGTTTATGATACAACTTATTATGGTGTTTAACACCTTATACGAGACCCTTAGAGTGCTCCCAACATCTTAGGATAAAACTGGAATTGATAAAAATTGATCCTGGAAATCTGGTCGCACGTCGCGACACTGGCCATGGGATTCGCGACGCTCACCTTATTAGTTGAGGCAGTGAGCAACCTATGTTCTTCACTTCACGAGCGCAAGGGTTGGGTGTCGCGACTCTCTCACGCGTCGCGGTGCTAAGAGCTGAGCGTCGTGACTTCCACCAGACAGCTCCGAGGCAGTAAGTCCTCCTTTGTTTTCAGTGTCACGGCGCTTGTCCTTCGGCGTCGCGACGCTCCAAAACCAGAGTCATATCAGGGGCAATTCGCCAGTACGCATCGTGAGGCCGGGGTTATGCGTTTTGCGATGCCAGGCTGTTTTCAGGACCCAATTTAAATTCCATATTCATTTTGGGCTTCCACAACACTACTCAAGCTATATTCATAACAAATACTCAAATTATCATCAACTACAACACTCCTCTCCATCTCATATTCATTCTATAGGTTCCATCTTAGTTTCATTCTTAGGGATTATACAATTTGGGTTTCACTAAACCTTAGTTCCTTAACTCAATAACCATTTATAGATCATCAATCCAAGCTAACACACCCCTCAATATCAAACCATCAAATAACAACATCTCAAGATTTGGTCAGATCGTCTACATCAACTTCAATTCTTTTTCACAATAGAGTCTCCATGCTCTTTTTTCTCCTTCATAGGTTTGATTTGTGGTAGGTTACTCTAGGTTATTCTTGAGTATTGGCTAGGAAAAATGAAATTCTTCTTTTGATTCTTTCTCTTTTTGAGCTCACGGCAAGGGTAGGGGAAAATGCAAGGCTTCTTCTTTCCTAACTCTCTTTTAAATGATTTAAATGAATTTAAGGAAATCTTGAGATTTTTAGGTTTTTCTAGAAATGGAGGACTTGTGCTAAAATATAGAATTCTAATTGGGCCTAAACTTGGGTTAATCTTACTCCAATTTTATCTATAGCCCCCATATGAAATAAAATTAGTTAAGCTTGAATTAAGGTTGGGGCCCACTAAGTCGTCTCGATGATTTCCGCTAATGTTGAGAGAAAAATCATCTAGGTCTCTATATTACTATTCTAATTGAGTTATGTAATTTCGTGTAAATAGAAATTTTTTCTATCACATAATTTATGATAGATTTATGATAGAATTTTGTCAATCACAAAATTTTAAAAAATTAAACAATATATGTGCATGTCTTTAGTCTCAAACCATGGATTTAGAGTCTTCAACAACTTATGTTTACGTTATTTTATTTGTTTTTTCATTACGATAATATATAACAAATATCGAGAATCTAATTTTTCAATTTTAATAGAAAAAAATTGAATCCACGAAATTGAAACCCTAACGAAATTGAAACATTTTATTTCGTCCCGCCTATTTACATTTGCTATCCCCGCCCCAAAATAGCAACAACATCATCTCATCTGTTCTAAAAATTCTAGGAAGAATGCCACTTTCTAAATCACAGCATCTCAATACTCCCCAAATCGTCGAGGCCACAAATAAGCAGCATCTCATCTCTTCCAAAAGCTCAAAATCGCAGCATCTCCTCGAAAGCCTCCATCACTGATTTTTTGATGATCGCTACGATGCTTTGGTTAGATGATCGTGCATTGGGAAAATCGCAATATATTGTGTTACTTTTTGCGGAAACTTGTGAGAGAACACAATTGGGTGGATGGAAGTGGTGTGCTCAATGTGTTGTTAAAAACGACGAGCAAGGAGAAATGTCTTATGGCTAATCGGCTCATGTATATGGTATGAAATTTAATGCCAATTCTTTTTTGACTGTATGCTTTTATAAAAAATTTATAATTATTGTACTTATTGTTGATTTGAATTTGAGTGTTATGCATTACGAGGGTTACATTAAATTGACTGATTAAAATTTATTGATAGATAATTCTGTATGTGAAAGCTGCAAATATGAGAGGTTTCTCTGAATTTGTTCTGATTAGAGTACTTTTGTCTTATCAGTAAAACATTAGTTAATTATTAGATTCTTGACATTTAGGGTTTATTGTTGAGTCATTTCAAATCAAACATTTTATTGTTCTATTCTCTATGTGTATAAATAGTTTCTCAATCAAATAGATTTTTGCACTGCAATTATAGTGCATGAACCACTGATTAGGTTATGAAATTATTATTCTATCGTTGCTGAAATTCATGACCTTACAGAGAGACCTGAGCTAGAGAGACCTGAAGAATATGTTATCTGTGAATCTTTTCTTGAACTGGTGAGATTTCTTTAATCTCATTACATGTTGTCTTGTTTTTTAGGTACATATGCAGTCCTTTTTCTGGTACATATGTAATAATTTTTTTGATTGATCGTCAGTTCTTATGATGTAGAAAGTTTTATAACTTGCCTTCTTTGTAGTGCTACAATATTGGTGGCAGCTTTCGTTCTTATTAAATGATTTGTAATTCCATCATATTTTCTTAGTATACAGTTCATTGCCTGGTCCTAGGAAAAAATGCTTGAAAGTATATTTCTACACAAAATATTTACCACATCACTGAAACTGAGTGAAAAATGCTTATTCTCTATTATGTGCTAATCAATTATTAAATTTTACTATGCATTTGATCATAAATTTGGAAGAGTTCGGTAATCATATTGACTGAATATTATGTTATCTAGAAGTAGAAAGCCAAGATAATTAATGTTCCTATTTCACATTCTGTCTTGTCACTACAAGAATTATGGCTTTTAGCGTCCAAATATTTAGCGTCGAAACAATATGCGACGCTAAAAAGTTAGTTTTAGCGTCGAATATTCGTTTCGACGCTATATGTCATGTTTTTAGCGACGGAATAAAATTCGACGCAGAATATTAATTTTTTAGCGTCGAAATATAGTTTCGACGCTAAAAACAGACCTTTAGCGTCGACAAAATATTCGACGCTGAATAATTATATTATTGCAATAATTTTTGGTGCCAAAAATTGCACTATTAGCGTCGAAACACGGATTCGACGCCAAAAACTAACTTTTATAGCGTCGAACATATATCGTCGCTAAAGGTGTATGAAGTTTCCACCGGCAAATCCTTGACTCTTTCGCGTCTAATTTACATTCGACGCTAAAAAGGAAACAATTAGAGTCGAATGTGAATAATCGACGCAAAAAAATAATACTTTTAGCGTCGAATATTTGTTCGACGCTAAAGAGTTATGAAGCTTCCACCGACAGTCCCTTGATTCTTTCGCGTCTAAATTTAATGCGACGCTATATGTTTGATATTTAGCGTCGACAAAACGTGTCGACGCTAAAAACGTATATAATTAGCGTCGATTTTGAATATTCGACGCCAAAATAATACTTTTAGCGTCGAATATTTGTTCGACGCTAAAGAGTTATGAAGCTTTCGCACCGACAGAACTTGATTCTTTCGCGTCTAAATTTAATGAATCCGACGCTATTTTTTTATGTAAGTTTGATTGTGTATTATTTCGTGCCGAGTATGAATCACTTGAACATTGTCCGATATGTGGTGAAAGTCGGTACAAAGTCCGTGGTATGGGGAAGAAAGTGCCTCAAAGAGATTGCGATATTTCCCTTTAACGCCCAGGCTGCAGAGATTGTTCATGTCACGACACACAGCGACTGATATGATGTGGCATCATGAAAAGAGGATCGGTGCGGAGGGCATACTTAGACATCCTGCGGACGGAACCGAATGGAAGGAATTTGATGACATGTACCCCCGTTTCGCTGAGGACCCCCGTAATGTCAGGTTAGGTCTTGCCTCTGATGGTTTTAACCCATTTGGGAATATGTACAACTCTTATAGCATCTGGCCCGTTATTGTCATTCCATATAACTTACCTCCATGGAAATGTATGAAGGATCCGTTCATGTTTATGTCATTGCTTATCCCTGGTCCACGTTCACCTGGTAAAGATATAAATATTTACTTGAGACCATTGATCGATGAGTTACAAACATTATGGAATGTGGGTGTGCATACCTATGATGCAGCTTCAGAGCAGTATTTTCAGATGCATGCCGCATTATTATGGACCATTAATGATTTTCCAGCCTATGGTTCATTATCTGGATGGAGCACTAAGGGATACATGGCATGTCCAGTTGTGCGGATCATACACCTTCGCAACGATTACGGAATAAAATCGGATACACGGGGCACAGGAGATTTCTTGAGTCGAGTCATCCTTGGCGGAGGAGTAAATTATTTAACGGGCAACATGAACCTCAGAGTAAGCCCAGTCGATTGTCTGCATTTGACATACTTTGCCAACATCAACAGCTCAAAGACAGCACACCAGGTAAACATCCTAATAATAGAGATAAAAATCGAAACGGTTACCTGAAGAGTTGAATTGGACAGGAAAAAGTATTTTCTTTGAGTTAGAATATTGGGGGACTCTGAGTTTGCGACATAATTTGGATGTAATGCATATAGAGAAAATATTTGTGAGAGTTTAGTGGGTACACTATTCAATATTCCGGGTAAGACAAAAGAAACTGTAAATGCTAGATTGGACCTACAAGATCTTAGAATTCGCAGTGAATTGCATTTACAAGACTCCTCTCGAGGTTTTTATTAAGCCTCCTGCTAGTTATGTGCTCAATCAATCGGAGAGAAAATCATTCTGTGATTGGCTGAAAATTGTTAAATTCCCTGATAATTATGCATCCAATATTGGGCGTTGGGTCAGAGATGATACAATAACGGGATTAAAGAGTCACGATTGTCATGTGCTGCTCGAGATTCTCCTTCCTGTTGGCATTCGACCTTATCTCCCCCCGAATGTATGCGACGCCGTACTTGATCTATGTGGCTTCTTTAAACAATTGTGTCAGAGGACATTAAGCACATCTGTTATTGACGACCTTGAGCGAGGAATCGTGATAATCCTATGCAAGCTAGAGCGAATTTTGCCACCCGCTTTCTTTGATGTCATGGTACATCTGGCTGTGCATTTACCGGATGAAGCTAGAAAGGGAGGTCCTGTCCATTACAGATGGATGTATCCCATTGAGAGGTACTATATATATATATATATATATACAGTTTTATATAAGAAAATTTGTAACCGTTTTTTTTTGCATATAATTTAGTGTTAATGCAAACTTGTTGTCATATCTGCAGAGCTTTGGGAGATTACAAACAATATGTCAAAAACAAGGCACGACCTGAAGTTCAATAGCTGAAGCTGTTATAATAAATGAAGCAATAACATTTTGTTCGATGTACATGCAGAATATTGAAACTCATTTCAATCGTCGGCCACGAAACTATGATGGAGATGCAAGTAATAGCCAAGAGATCACAGTGTTCCGTCAAAATTACAGACCATTTGGGGCAGTAGGTGTCAAATTACTAACCCGTCAGGAAGTTCAACGTGCGCATTGGTTTATATTGAGTAATTGTGATGAAGTGCAACCGTATTTAACGTAAGTTCTTCTGGTGCATCATTACTGAATTTTTTCCATACATTAACCGTGATAATTTATTGTAGGCAACATCTAACAATGCTACAATTGCTGGTGACCATAATGTTGATGAAACCCACAAAAAAATTTCCTAAATGGTTTGAGACAACTGTAAGTTATAATATTTTATATTTATTTTGATCCTAACATTAGACATTTCAGTTTGTTATATTAACACATATATTTCATTGTCAGATTATTAATCAAGTGGAAAATGGTCAATTGGACTCGCAATCCTCGTTGGTTTCTTTGGCTTATGGGCCTCAAATGCAGGCGTATGAGTACAGTGGATGTATTGTCAACGGAGTTAGATTTCATACCGAACAGCGAGATGTTAATCATGTGACTCAAAATTCTGGAATTGTAGTCCAAGGAGAACACGGCTCAGATGTAATTGACTTCTACGGCGTATTGCAATCGGTCATTGAGTTCGTATATCGACCCAGACGACATACTGTGCTATTCCAATGTAAGTGGTTTGACACTAATGCCAGAAAGAGGAGAATTCAAGTTAGTAATCATCTCACGTCAATTAATGTTCAACGTTGTTGGTACAAGAATGATCCATACATTTTTTGTACGCAAGCACGTTCAGTGATATATATACCTGATCCTAAGTTAGGAACTGGATGGATGGTGGTAGAAAAGTTACAACATAGGGCCATTTGGGACACGCAGGAGAAAGATAGAGTTGACATATCAGATGAAACACAAGAAGTCTCCGGCAATTTGAAGTTCCTGAACAGATATTTGTTGGACCAACTGTCAACGTTCCTGAAAATATAACATTAACTCGATCTAGTACAGACGTTGAGCTAATTCCTCATTCTGAAGTGAGCGTTGAAGTAGCAAGTGAAGAACAATTTGACACTGAAGATGACTTCGATTCCAGTCACGAATCCTCAAATACCGACGATAATAGTGATTAATTATGAAGTTACAGTATTTTGTGATGGATGAATAATTTTATGGATTAATGTGGGTTGTTGATTTTAATTACTCTTTAGATATTGTTGAAATATTAACGTAATGATTAATAGTATAACTATGTTATGAATGAGTTATTTGCTTCTGAGCCGAGGAAGAAGATAAGCACTGGTTGCAGGGATGTAAAGGACATTTAGCGTCGAAGTAATCGACGCTAAATGTCAATTACTTCGACGCTAATGGTTAGGCGGGTTATTGAAAAATTTGGGTTTTTTTTCCGGGAAATTTAATTTTATGTAGCGTCGAAATACTATATTCGACGCTATATGTCTTACAATTAGCGTCTACATACAATTGCGACGCTATATATCTTTAATTTAGCGTCGAATATAATATTTCGACGCTATATGTCTATACTTTAGCGTCGAATATAGTATGTCGACGCTAATTAAAAATTAAATTTCCCGGAAAAAAACCTAATTTTTCAATAACCCGCCTAACAAATAGCGTCGACTACTGCGACGCTAAAAGTCAATTATTTCGACGCTAAATGTCTTTTAAATCCCTAAAACCAGTGCCTCCTTCTTCCTCGGCTCAGAAGCAAAAACTCATTTCTCATTCTCCATCAGTGACGAACGAAGGAAATCAACAGGTAAGTCTCCTTTGTTGATTTAAAATTGTTTATGAGGATGAATTTGATGAATTTGATGAATTTGAGGATGAGTTTGATGATATTATTGATGAAATTGATGATGAATTATTTTTTGATGAAATTGATGATGATGATGATGATGATGATGATGATGATGATGATGATGATGAGGATTCTGGGCAAGAACAGCAGCATTTGCTGCTGTTCTTGGGCAAGAACAGCAGCAATTGCTGCTGTTCGTCTTCAAAATCATCATCATCTTTGGTTAATATTTATATAATGTTAAGTTTGAATTTGTGCCCTCTTTGGTTAATTATAACTGTTTGATACGGACCAATTCCAGTGAGCTCACGTTCGTGTTGCGTTCTCAAACGCGTTCGAACGGACCAATTCCAGTGAGCTCACGTTCGTATGGCGTTCTCGAACGCGTTCGAACGGACCAATTCCAGTGAGTTCACGTTCGTATGTCGTTCTTTAATATGTTCGAACACCCATTTTACGTTCGAACGCGTTAAAGAACGACACACGAACGTGAGCTCACTGGAATTGGTCCGTTCGAACGCGTTTGAGAACGCACACGAACGTGAGCTCACTGGAATTGGTCCGTTCGAACGCGTTCGTGAACGCCATACGAACGTGTGCATGAGAAGTCGTGTGATTGTCTGCTTCGTGGTTGGTTATATGTATCCCATTGAGTGTGTGACTGTGTATCCCTAAAACGTGTATGATGGAACTCGTAGATTATATGGATAATGAATGCATATGTGAAATGAATGAATTTGAAAACGAAAGTGAGCATTCGATGTTATAAGCGCTTTTGTTAAGTTGTATTGACTTGTATGGATATGTATGTATATGTATAAGAATTTTGGAATTTGATGACGCTAATGCGACGGGGTTTTGCAGATGGCACCGGGCAATCGCAAACGGGCTACCGCGACTCCATCTACATCAGCAAGGGCAACTGGCCCTGGTGATTTCTCTGCTAGCACAGGTGAGTCCAGTACAGTGAAGGGTCGAGGACGCACCCGTGGCCTGGGGTTGGCTAAGTACGTTAAGGCTCACGGTCGTATCCGGATAGAGATATCAGATGATGGACACACTCAAGTCGGACAACATAATTCAGCGTTTAATACAGCCATAGGAGCTACAGCTCGATATGAAGCTCCCCAAAGCTACGTATCTTGGAGAAAGATACCGTGGGAGACGAAACTGAACCAGCTATTCCCTTCGCTACTTGTAAGTTTTCGATATTGTTTGTTATTTAACATTTTTATTTTATACTTATTTTTACTCGAATTTTCATGTAGGAATGGTTCGACTTCGATCTGACCCAAGTGAATGTCCAACAATATATTGACTACCACATGGGGAAAAGTTATAAAGATTATAGAACAAAAGTCTTGAAACCAATATTCGACGAACATGGACCTTCAAATGCTCCACAACACAAACCTGATTTTATAGAGGAACAAGACTGGACATTTTTATGTGAGCTTTGGTCGAGCAAAAACACGAGGTAAATTTTGAAATAAACGGAAATTTATAATTGTCTTTGTTTTCGGTACTTACAGTGTTCGTGAATACAGGATAAATGTCACGCAAATGCGGAAAATCGAAGTCACTTGCGTTTTAACCACCGTGGAGGTTCGAAGCCATTTATCCAACATCGTGCCGAACATTCTGAGGTAAATATATCCTAACGTAAAATTTAACAGTTAATTGTTTTTACTATCTGGAATAATATTGAATTTATTTTATGTTTATAACAGAGTAGCACATGTGAGGTGCAATCATTTCCAGATTTTTTCCGTGTGACGCATTACAATGACAAGAATAAATGGATAAATGAAGAAGCCGAACGCTGCTATGTAAGTTTCAGTTTTTAAAATAAAATAATTAATATTATATATGTTAAATTTTTTTTCTCAAATTCTAATATTAACTTATTTTTTGAACAGAACGAAATGATGGAACTCCAACATCAAACTCAGGAGACAGGGACCGACCCCATACCAGATGAGCAGCTGTCGCAATTGGTTTTCAAGAATCAGACAGCTTACAACGTTGGTCTTGGCACTCGTAAGAAGCCAACGTCATCTGCACGCAATAGTGGTAATTCGGGCAATGTCTCTCTTCGAGACGAGTTAGTCACCACCAAAGACGACCTAGCCAGCACCCGAGACGAGCTGCAACAGACTAAGGAGAAGCTACAACAGGTCACGGTGGACCACGAGAAGAAGATGGTGGACCACGAGAAGAAGATGGAGCAGTTGGAACAGCAACTGATGGCTTTCCGTCAGATGTTCGAGGCCTCAATGAGTCATGGTGCATCGGGCTCGAGCGTCCCCCCATCACAGTAGCAATTAATTTTTATTTAGTTTTGTATAAACATTTTGAACAAATATATTTAATATAATATTTCTTTTTTCTAAAACAAATTTCAATATAATATTTCGTCATTAATTACATTTTTTTTCAACTAAATTAAATATTTTTGACCAAAAAATAAGTAAATTACTAATTTTTAAGAAATAAATTATTTACTTTTAGCGTCGAATATTTCGACGCTAATAGTATACAAAATGGCCGCTGTAAGCGTACATATATTTCTTTTTAATATATGTTAGCGTCGACTAGTTAAAGTGACCTTTAGCGTCGACATTTTCGACGCTAATAGTAACAAAACATGGTCGCTATAAAGCTTACATATAATACTTTTTAAATATACTTAGCGTCGACATTTTTCGACGCTAAAAGTTTGAATTTTTGCGTCGATATATTTCGTCGCTAATAGTAAAAAACATGGTCGCTATAAGCTTACATATAATACTTTTTTAATATATTTTAGCGTCGACACCTTGCGACGCTAAAAGTTTAAATTTTTGCGTCGATATATTTCGTCGCCAAATATAACAATTAGCGTCGAAAATTTAACTTTAGCGTCGAAATAAATTGGACGCAGAATACTGTTTTTTAGCGTCGCAGTTAATTATTTCGACGCTAAAAGTGGTTTTCGTCGACATTTTATCGTCCATTGTTGGCGTCTAATTTTTTCGACGCTAAATATCATTTGCGTCGAAATAGTAAGTTATGGCGTCGAAACAATTCGACGCTAAATGGTCTAATTCTTGTAGTGTGTGCAAGGTATGTAAGTTCTGTTTCGTCTTCAACTCGGTAATTTGTTCACAATGTGGGTGATGCTAGTGCAATTCCGTTACTAATCTGCTTGTATCTATATACAAGATGTATGGACCGAATTAGGTCGTTACTAATTCCGATGATAGCCTATGAGTATGGTGTTCTCTAATGTCATTGGTTCAAGTTTTTTGGAAAGTTACGCAATGAAGCTCAGACCAAGTTTTAATGAAGATGGTTCTTTTATAGATGGCAAAACTTCTATTATAGGATGTTTGGATTATTGACAGATTTCAAATTGTAGTTTTGTGTTAGAACATATTTGATATTATGTTTGAGTTGGTCTTGTGTTATGTAAATTTTGTGATGTTTAAATTAATGATGGTTGTTAAGTATATTGGAACATCATTGATATATATATAATTGTCTAATGCTTATGAAATTATAATTTTTCTTTTCTTTCTTTTATGATTTTATAAAATAATTACAATTGTATAAATTTTTTAATAACATATATATCTAAATTTTTAGAAAATAAAATATGAGAAATGTTAATTTTAATACATTTCTCATCAAATGAACCGTGACAGACTTGTGACATGTAAATTTATCACACGTTGTGATAGAATTATGACGTGTAAATTTTATCACATGTTGTGATAGACTTATGATGTGTAAAAACTGTCACTTAAAGTAACAGTTTTTTTTGTCTGTCATATGATGTGATTGAAGTTACGATGATGGATTGAAAAACTGTCATAACCCCTATAGGAGTGAAGCGGGGTTTACTGCTATGCCTATAACGTCGGCGATCACTACCCTATTAGTCTCGCAGCCCGTAGAGAGTACAGATAATCCCATAGGAGAATAACAGGAGAATAATGGAGTCACCATCCGGTATGAGATACCGAGAATGATTTAAGGCCGCACCACCTCTCGCAAGGTCTGGCCTTAAATCCGTTTGGGTTCAGATGGTCCCTTACTAATGTCAGCATAATATTTATGCTTAAAGGAGATATCTCCACATCTTATAATGTAATATCACAAAAAAAAACAGTTTATATATCACACAATGGCGAAAAAATTAATAATAAAGGAAAAAATAAATAAAACAAGAGAAATATCTCTACATTATTATAATAGTTGATATAAATTAATATGAGGCCTGACCGAACATGTCTCAAGGTTGGCTTAAACAAAATATTCAATTTACATGTCCGGCCGGACTTACTAGAAGTCTGGCCGGATACACTGTGTAAACCAGAAATATGGAAACACATGACAAAGATAACAGAAACATAAAACATGCATTCTGAGTGTAACAATAATGAAATGGCCATCCCCCAATGGTATGTGGAGTTGTATCCCGAGAACGAACCATACTATTATCATTCAGAATCAGCTATGGAACTTACGTCTGGGTTTCCATCCTATATACCACAGGATCATATGGTCGAATAGCATTCATGTTCGACCGGACATAGGATGAGTCTGGCCGGACATCATTCCCAGTTCACACAACAAGCAGTATATCATGCATATTAATATTAACAAGATAAATGAACTAAATACATGTGGCATAATTATCTTAGATGAAACAAATAAATATACATAGATTAATGGTAACATGCGCGACATAAAAAATAACTAACATGCGATTAACTAGAGAAAATAGTAAAGCAGCCTGACATGCATACAAGCGGTTGGAGGTGTGTGCATGTCGGGTCGATTGTGATATACATCCGGCGTGGAGATATTGTGTTAGAATAAGATCTCAAATATATAAAAATATAAAAGAGAGTGCCCTAAGGTCTTACCTTTATGTTGTTTGATGGCTTGGAATGACAGTTTCTGAATGTT
This sequence comes from Zanthoxylum bungeanum, assembly GCA_019454045.1. Lineage (NCBI taxonomy): Eukaryota > Viridiplantae > Streptophyta > Magnoliopsida > Sapindales > Rutaceae > Zanthoxylum > Zanthoxylum bungeanum. The sequence continues at coordinate 41,520 of SKCR01010888.1, read as the reverse complement.
GAGTTGTTGCTGGAATCGTACCATGAGGTGTGGAACTCCAAGGCTTTATGGCTCTCTTTTACTCTTACTATTTTTAGAATTTTAGGGTTTCTCTCAATTTGAATCACAACCAATTCTCCTAAAAACAACCTATGAATCCCCCTTAAGAAGATGAACAACACCCCCCCCCCCCATTTTTTTTTTTATAGAAATGAGAGGGGCTGAGAATGGAATGAGGGACATAAATCTCTTCTCGGTCTCCAGTGATTGCCAATCTGCTATGTCAGTTACAACTCAAGACATATCCGAACGGATATATATTTTGAGATATACATAAGGTCGGACATAGTCATGCTAGTGATTCAGTAACTGAAGATGTGCATAATTATTGCCAGCTCTATACAGGTCCTGCCGGATATTAGATTTGAATTATATGTCGGCCAGACTTAATCAGGTTTTTTAACTCATTAACTGACAATCTGCTCATTCATTGATAGTTGTGTTATGTGCATTCAGATGTAGGGTTTTCAGGACATGTCCACCCAAATGTTCTGATTTAGAGAGAAGGTAGGCCGACATAGGTGATGTCCGGTTGGATTTTGGACTGTGTTCCTTAGAGTTTTTTACTTCATGACATTCATCCTTGCAATTTCCTAATTTTCATAGGGTGTCCCCGTAAGAAACTCATCATCGGGATATGCATAAAAATATAGTATCTATATCTTTCATATGATAGTTTTTAATCATCAAAGGTAAGCCATTTTTCACGGAATGTAACTGTATGGTAGTATAAATTTAAATTGTAAAGGACCTGAATTGGTAATAAAATTAAATTTTGGATATTTGAAAAAATGGTATATGTGGAACCCTATTGTGGCGCATATCATGGATATTATAATACCATGTTGTGGCATTTGCTTGTGTAGAGCCCCCTTTTGGCCCATGTTATAGGTCATGGTGCCCCATTGTGGTAATAGTTAAGCGGCTCCGAGTGGCATTATTTGGACGGTGATGACACGTCACTGTGTGTAAGTCCCTATATGTGCAGGGTTTGTTTATTGTTGCCCCGTTGTAGCATTTGTTTATTGTTGCCCCATTATGGCACTTGTCGTGTGGCCCCGTAAATATTTACGTGGCCCCGTGTGGCATTTCATTCACGTGGTTTTTCTTTAAAATGATTAATTATTATTAATGATGTATATTTTAATTGTACTCGTGTATATTTATAAATTATAAATTTTCTCATGACTTTCACATCATCATATCTGCTTTTATTAGGTACACATATATCTATATATCTTACTAACCATGCAGTATTTTTGTAAAACCAATTAAGGTGAGGTATTTAATCCCTACTAAGCACGTGCATTGTGTTGGGATGTATGCCCTAGAACAACATATAATGTAAACGATTTTATATGTTTTGAAATAAAATGATGTATTATTCATTTATCAAATCATTTTTTTAATTCCGCATATTATAAATTATCTTGATTACCCTAGATTACTTATGTACCTTCAGACTTAGTGTATGAGTGTCATATACAAGACGATTTAAGTCTGAAGTTAGTAATCTTAAATAGTCTATTGAGAGCAAACAAAACGGATACTTTATTTGTGGTTTATCTATAGTTGCGGTCTATTCTATATTTGTATGACGACCTTGATCTGGGATCGTCCATGTAGAGACATGAGAATGAAGGCACCTTGTATGATGTGATCATATAGGACTGGACCCAAATATAAATGACATTCTTATAACATCTGTTAAACAAAGAAAGTCATTTCAATATACTAGATGGTCATATATGAATTGATATTAATCCTGAGTGTACTACGAACTACTGCATGGCAGACTATGTCATTTGATTTACAAAGGTGAGGTTAGTGTAGCAGTCCCGACCAATAGCTACGTACTTTGGGGGTATGGTCTGTTATGTAGCTGGGAATGTTTTACATAGATATGAAGTTCACCCATTCTTGCGAGAAGTAGAGGAGTATCTTTCTTAACGGTTGATTCGGTACTTGAACGATTTGAGCGATCAAGTCTTTCTATTACGAATACAAATATTAAAATTCATAATGGTTATGAATAAATCGTTCATTAGAGAATCAATGGTATTTAAGGTAAAAATAATTGGAGGGGTATAACTAATATTATGACCCGGCTCTACTATAAGATACTCGTGAAGGGTCAATTCGTATGTAGTGACTATATCGATGGACACCTATTTGGTTCGGCTTAATATATCATCTACGGCAACGAGAGTGCAACTTCGGGTTTTTAGTGGAGTAACCCGGAGTTAATAATTTGAAATATTTAATTAAGAGCTTAACTAATATTTTGAGATTATTGGAGCTCGGAACCGTAGGTCCATTTGGTCCTCGTGCCAGCTCGATATACTATAGCGGATTTAGTATAATTGGATAGTTCAATTATATACTCACATATGTATAAATATTATTAATATGATTAATAATATTATTTGTCACACCTGGAGCTATATATTAAAAGTTAATATATGGTTTTAATAATTATATGATAATTATTAAATAAATATATTATATTATATTTGATATAATCTAATAAGACTAAAGTTGTAAAATCTAATTATTGTGTTTTGGAAACCCTTGATTTAATTTTGGAAGTTATAAATCTATAATAGCATTAATCTTTTTGATTTAGTATCATTTTTGACTTTAAGGAAAGTTAATACAATTGTTACAAAATAATAAAAAATTATATGCTATGGCCGATTAATGCAATGTGTAAAAGGGTAAGGGTTTTGTTTTATTTTATTTTGTAAAATTAAACCTTAACTATAAAAAGGAAAATATGATTTTTACTTTGTCAAGCATTTCATTCTAACCCTAACCTCCATCTTCTCTTCTCCAAATCCTCTCAAGTTGTTGAAAAAATAAAAAGAAGAACAAAAAGATAAATAAAAAATAAATTAACAAAAGTTCTTATGTGACATTAATCTCTAAATAGTTTAGGGATTGATTTTGTGAGGCTTGCCCACAGAAATTTCTGTTGGTAACGTGAGATAGTTCGGAAGGTCTTTTTGGTGTCGAACAAATCATCATTTCATCTTATTCTTGTTGTACTCGGCAGTGAGGCTTTATTTTTCTCACTGCCGCCCCTTTACTTGATGAAACGGAACTCTGTTTGGTTTCGTTTTAATCCATTTTTTTTGGGGAATATTTTGTGGTGTTTTAGGGCTGTGTTGGGGCTGTTTTCAAGTGAAAAAACAGAACTAAACACACAGTCATGGTCCACGCATTTCAGGGGCTGTTTCTGCAGTGCGTTGGGCGCCAATCGAGTCCAAAACAGTCAAGTTTTTGTCCGATTATTCGGGGCTATTCGGGGACTGTTCAGAGGCTATTTCGGGGCTGGAAGTTTATCTAAAACTGAAGAAAAATTTTAGTGGTGGTGGCAGTAACATTCGACAGTTCAAGGGAGGGGCAGAAACACTTTTCATGTCCGATCTGTGTGCCAAAGACGTTTCCGCTGCTCAAAGAAAGTGTTTCCTGCAATTGGCATCGAGAGCAAGGTTGAAAACTGTCCTTAAACCTTCTTTTTTTTTTCATTTAAAGTTACTGATTTTAATATTTTTATATGAGTTATAAATATTGATATGCATGTTTAGATGAGTAGGCACAAAATAATATTCATATGATGAATGGTTATTGTTTTTCATGTGATGAATGGATTTTGCATTGGTCGTAAATTTTTCCGGCTCTTATTTTCATGTTGGTTTTGTTTTTGGGATGTAAGGCCATAAGGCCATTGTTTACAATTGTTGTATTTTTTATTTTCCCATGTAAAATTTCAATTGTTGTAATTTGGAGCACCGAAGTCGCAAAAGGAGACAACACCATCTTGGAGCGTGATTTGAAGACCAAATGATGCCTTGGGTATTTTTTGTACTAATTAGATTAGTATAGGGAAAAATAAGAGTCCGGTCAATGCCAAATATTTTTATATTATATGTATGTTTAATTCGAATTGTTTGAACAACATGTCATATAGCTTAGATGCATATCATTATAGACATGAAATATGATATTTAAAATGTTTAAATTAGAATATGATACGCATGGAAAAAATTAATTGGATTAATTGGTTTTAAGGTTTAAAATTTGAATTCTAATATATTGGGCTTAATTAGTGTATAATAAATTCCATTGGTTTATAGGATGGAAACTCAGACATAAATTTCATAGCCGAATCTGAATGGACGGTAATGTGGTCGGCATTCGGGATACAATTCCACGTACCATTGGATTTTATAACAGACTAAGATTAATTAAATAGTTTAATATACATCTTGACCATTTTAGGATTCTAAAATTCTAAACCAATTAGTGTTCTAGTATTTTAAAAGTTAAACTATAATAGGTCAGTAATACAACTCTAATTAAATTAGTTTAATTGAGTAATACAATTAGTATAGACTAATGGAAATTAGTGATACAGATTTTAAGAGTTAAAATTGGTTAGGTCACTAATAGTGTACTAGTGTAAATAAGAGTTATGATTTAGCTGCCATAAATATATTCACACTAGTTATATTAAAATATTAGATATTTTATAAATAGAAACCTTAATTTTAAAATAGTGAGTGGGAGAGGGATATACGAAAGTATATCCCGCGATCTCGATTTTAGTCCGAAATCGTGAGATTCAAAAGGCGCCTCGAGATGGATTTGCTTTCGTCCGCTTGCGGATGGTGTCCATTTTGGGTCAATATCAGGTTTGGATTCCGAGATGATAGAGATTCTAGATGTATCTTATGAACTGACCTAACCTACGGCGACACATCACTCGTTAAGTCCAAAAATCCTGAAACGGTGGGTCACACTCACAAAGGAATAATTAAATGTTAATAAAATTGCTTGATCGAATCTAACGGTAGTTGTTTAATATAGGAATAAGAGTTATTCCCGTATATATTAATCGACTGAGATTGTCTCGATCTATCATGCAAGTACTTGACCTACCCTACGACGGCACTTACTTGTAGGATGATAGATTATGTGGCATAGTAATTCTCTTAGGTTTCTAATTTTTTATTCATGGTTCATGCATCATGTTTAATTTTATACTAAAATTGTTTGATGATTTTAATATGCGATGAATGTTAAATGCATGTTTATTTCATTTTTCAGCCATGGTTTCTTCAATTATTTCAATACTCTCAAATGATAAATTAACGGGAGAAAATTATGTAAAGTGGAAAAGTAACATGAACGCTATCCTGGTCTGCAAAGACCTAAAGTTTGTCCTCACGGAGGAGTGTCCTCCCGAGCCGACCAGAAATGCTGGCCAAGCTGTGTGCGATACCTATCAGAAATGGGTCACAGCAAATGAGAATGCCCGCTGGTACTTGCTAGCAGGGATGTATGAGATTCTTGTTGCAAATCATGAACTTATTGCTTCAGAATCTTAGATGATGGAGTCATTATAGGGCATATTCGGGCAGTCTTCGGAGCGACAACGTCATGAAGCCATGGTCTCAGCGATGACTGCTAGGATGAAGGATGAGACATCAGTCTGAGAACACATATTAAGGATGATGACCTATCTCAACATTGCCGAGACTCATTGAGCTCGTATTGACGAGCGTAGCCATGTGACCATGAAAATGGAAACTCTTCCGAAGAGAGCAAACAAAACATGTACTTTGTTTTTAGTTTTTCTATAGATGCAGTCCATTCTATATTTTTATGGCGACCTTGATCCGAGATCGTCCATGTAGAGACATGAGAATGAAGGCACCTTGTATGATATGATCATATAGGACTGGACCCAGATGGAAATGACATTCTTATAACATCTGTTAAACAAATAAAGTCATTTCAATATATTAGATGGTCATACATGGATTGATATTAATCCTGAATATACTACGAACTCTTTCATGATAGGCTATGTCATTTGATTTGCAAAGGTGAGGTTAGTGTAGCAGTCTCGACCAAGAGCTACGTACTTTTGGGGCATGGTCTGTTGTGTAGCTGTGAATGTTTTACATAGATATGGAGTTCACTCTTGCTTGCAAGAAGTAGAGGAGTATCTTTCTTAAGGTTGATTCGGTACTTGAACGATTTAAGCATTCAAGTCTTTCTATTACGAATAGAAAGATTAAAATTCATAATGGTTATGAATAAATCGTTCATTAGAGAATCAATGGTACTTAAGGTAAAAATAATTAGAGGGGTATAACGGACATTATGACCTGGCTCTAATTACGAGATACTCGTGAATGGTCAATTCGTATGTAGTGACTATATTGATGGACACCGTCTTGGTTCGGCTTAATATATCATCTGCGGCAACGAGAGTGCAACTTCGAGTTTTTAGTGGAATAACCCGGAGTTAATAATTAGAAATTTTAATTAAAAGCTTAACTAATATTCGAGATTATTGGAGCTCGGACCGTAGGTTCATTGGTCCCCGTGCTACCTCGATATACTATAGCGGATTTAGTATAATTGGATAGTCCAATTATATACTCACATATGTATAAATAATATTATTTGTCACACTTGGAACTGTATATTAAAAGTTAATATATGATTTTAATAATTATATGATAATTATTAAATAAATTAAATTAAATTATATTTGATATAATTTTATAAGGCTAAAGTTGTAAATTCTAATTATTAGGTTTTGGAAACCCTTGATTTTTTTTGGAAACCCTTACCCATTTCTAATGGCATTAATCTTTTTGATTTTGTAATATCTTTGGTTTTATGGAAAGTTAATACAATTGTTACAAAATTATAAATAGCTATATGTTATGGCCGATTAATGCTAGGTGTAAAAGGGTAAGGGTTTTGTTTTATTTTGTAAAATTAAACCCTAAGTATAAAAAGGAAAATATGATTTTTCTTTTGTCAAGCTTTTCATTTTAACCCTAGCCTTCATATTCTTCTTCTCCAAATCCTCTCAAGTTGTTGAGAAAATAAAAATGAAGAACAAAAAGATTAAAAAAAATTACAAAAGTTGTTATGTGACATTAATCTCTAAATAGTTTAGGGATTGATTTTGTGAGGCTTACCCAGACAAGGTTCCGTTGGTAACGAGATATAGTTCGGAAGACTTTGTGGTGTCGAACAAATCATCATCTTCATCTTATTCTTGTTGTACTCGGCAGTGAGGCTTTGTTTTGCTCACTGTCGCCCCTTTACTTGGTAAAACGGAACTCCGTTTGGTTTCATTTTAATCCAGTTTTTTGGGGAACATTTTGAGGTGTTTTGGGGCTGTGTTGGTGCTGTTTTCAAGTGAAAAATTAGAACTAAAATACAACCATAGTCCACGCATTTCAGGGGCTGTTTCTGCAGTGTGTTGGGTGCGAATCGAGTCCAAAATAGTCTAATTTTTGTCCGGCTATTCGGGGACTATTCCGGGGTTATTTCTGGGGCTGAAATTTTATCTAAAACTGAAGTAAAATTTCAGTGGTTGTGGCAGTAAAATTCGGCAGTTTAATGGAAGGGTAGAAAATTTTTTCAAGTCTGATCCGTGTGCCCAAGTCGTTTCCGCTGCGCAGGGAAACCGTTTCCAACACTTTGCTCACCCCTTAATATCCATCATCCAGGTAGGACTCGGAGTAATTTGGAAATTGAGGAGCGTGGTTGATTCCTTGAGATTTTGGATCTGTTAAATGATGCATGTTGAAAGTCGTACCATTTTTTGATTTTTTTTAATCGAAACATGTGATCATATAATTGTTGGAATACTTTTATTAATTTATACATAATATTTTTTCTATTTATATTTTAAAAGTCATCGAGGTTTGTTTTGACTCTTTAATTGATTTCCTTTAACTTTTGACCATTTGACTGGTCTTTGAATCAGTTTTGTTTTGTGTTATTTACTTAAAAGTCACTGACAACGATTTTGGGTTATGACACAAAGCGCTTTCTGCACATGTGTTGGAAAATTATTTTATATCTATTGGTTTATGCAAACTTTAATCAAAGTAAAACACTTCCAAACATCAAAATAAGTAATCGAAATATATAAATTAAAAATTCTCTTTGAATGTGTCACACCCTAAAATTTGGGCTAGTGATAAATGAGGAAATTTACCTAATGTGGAAATTTCAAGCTATCATAAATATATTATAATAATCTAGGATAAATCCAACAATTTCGATGTCACCATTAACATAAATTGATAAACTTAAAGAGAATTTATGTAAATAAAGTAAAGTTTTGCATCATAATCTTTTATTAATTTATACATAATATTTTTTCTATTTATGTTTTAAAAGTCCCCGGGCTTTTTTAACTATTTGATTGATTTCCTTTACCTTTTGACCATTCGACTGGTTTTTCAATCAGTTTTGTTTTGGGTTATTTATCTAAAAGTATTGACCTCGGTTTTAGGTCGTGACAACATTTATGGTATTAGAGCATCAATTTTACTTTCTTTGGGCTTTATCTAAAAGTACTGACCTCGGTTTTGATCTTTTGGTCCGTATGCATCATCCTAATATGAAAGTCTGGAAAATAATACATAGTCAGTTAAAAAGTCCGCGAATAACGTATGATGGGCCTTTGTACCGGTAGAATAACCCTATCATAGATCTGTGCTTAAGGCCTCAAGGGTCATACCGATATTTGTTGGGAGAAATTATGGTGACCCATAGTATAGTCGTGACATTATATATCATTTTGGAAGATGTATATACTAAGTTTTTTATGAATGGCCTCCAGTAGACTAGTATGACACTTTCAGAATAGGGTTTCGGATGTTGGGCACCATGATACCGAAATAGAATAGAAACCTTATTGGGTAAAAGCTTCGAGTTGGGCTACTCTTGACTGCCAATGTAACACCCCGCCATAGGCAGAATGCTACGACAGGAAATTAGGATTGACCCACTCCATAAGCCTCGAAATCTACTAAAAATCTGGTATGATGTATCCTAAAACTGGACAACCTGGATCTCAGTCCAGCACCAAAACGAACCTAAAAAGAACATCATATATCAAAATGGACCTCAGGTCCACACCAACACATCAAAATCACCACCTAAGGGCTCCGTGCCTATATCATCTATCAACACTCAATGGCTCAGTGCCCACAGCATCATAAGTAATCAAAACATTTACTTAAAATATATATAAAAACCACGTGCTCAACACGAAAAAATAAAACAATAACCAAAATACCATAAACTTTTTAAACTTCTATTACTTCTCCCAGGACACATGCGAGGTGACTGCCGCTTGGGTGATCCGCGTCTCGAGCATGACTTCCAAAGTTGTCGTGGTTGACCAATCTGGAAGCCAACCTGCAAAACTAACAAACTGGTTTGGTGTGAGTTATAAAAACTCAATAAGTAACCATGCAAGCATTTCAAACAAAACATACAAATTAATCACACTAGAAAATTTTCAGAGTTTTCAAGTTATTAGGGTATAAGAATTATCAACATTCTATTATCCTTTATACTTTACCAATTTCAATTTTCATATTTACATATTTACATATTTACATAATATAAATGTAGTGGCTAGAGATTCAAAGCACACGAGACATGGATTCGAAATCACAAAGTACGGCACATAACATCGAAACCATTTCAATGTTGAAACATTAAGTCACATATTAATACTTATCACAGTAAATATCTTTAAAATATCATCAAATCGAAAAATCAAATAAATTCTTTCTGTTCAGTACAAACTAATTGTAATACCAAAACCTCTTTCTGAATACCAAAACATTTATCTTTAACCTTCCTTAATCCACGATAACCCTAAATAGTTTAACACTTGGGTTTTATATATTGGGAAGCAGTCGCGAGTGCGCAGTGGAAAATTAAAAATTATGATGCCGCTTTCCCTTTGCCCAAGACCCATTTGTTTTGATTATTCTACAAGCCTAGGCATGTTACTATATATTCTAAGCATAAAACTCATAGAACATGCAAAGAACATAAACCTAAACATGCTAACTATCATAAGAACTCTAATTAAAATAAAGAAAGAAAAAGACTAACTTGAACCGTAGACTCCTCCAGTCCTTCATCCAATCTACAAGCTTTTCTCGAACTCAGCAAGTTCTTCCACGTTTCAAAGAGCCACCCATGTGTGTGGCCTCCAAAGATGCACAAACCAAAGCCAAAACTCAACGGCAAGACTACGCCTTGAGTGCACGGGTATTTTGCCCTTGGTGCTAGCCTAGGCAAATACCTCAAAACTTTTAACTCGAGGTTCCTCTAGTCAATTAGACTTAAGGATCCTCAAAATCAGTGGCTTACTCTTAAAAGTTTAGATTTGCTCACTTATATAAACCCAATATTTGAAAGGTTTGGTGAAAAGTTGTGAAGAATTCGGGTTTATATAGTGCTTCAAAGACAACAAAATTAATTAAGAATCTGATATGGGATAAAAGCCAATTTAATCTTAGCCATTGGATCGGTTTAATGAGATTATAAAACCCTAATAAGAGTTTGGGCCGAATTGGAATTCAAAACAAATAACAAAAATAAATAAATAAAATATCTATTCACGCGGTACAATTCACACATTACTATTCACGTGAATAGTAAATTTTTTTTATCTATTTATTCCAATTCCCAAAGTGCCCCTATCGTCATTTACCAATCCCTAAACCACTATGGAACCTCATAAATGATATGTTCAATAATTAAACACATTGAAACATTTATGAACAATTCCTACAACAATCATATCGCTGTTAAATATGTACTGTGCACTGTTAACCATTGATTTCGACTTTGTTGTGTGTGACCTTTTGGGTTCCCCTCAAGTTGGACATGAAATGAATCGTGATAATTTAATCGAACATAAATTATCCTCCGATCAGATGGTCGTTCATTTCAATGACCAAGGTTGACATATAGCAACATGCCAGGCCCTCAAATGAGAAGGAAAGATATATATACCCATTCTGTATGTGATTTACATATGATACGGTCCCTCGCCTCACTGTATCCCCACCTATTGACCTAGGGTACGCAAAGTGTCTACCTATATGGTCCAAAAGTATGATGTTGATAGTGTCATGAATCGTGTTAACCCAAGAATCTCACATGATTCTTCCGCTGTGGCCACAGTCTCAAGCACTGATCACACATATCAACCCGCGAACTGTAATACTACTCTGATAAGAAAATATTATCCGAGAGAGTGGCGATTCTCTTTGTATCTTTACAAACTTCATGTGTTTCAACAAATGACCCAATCATACCCTTATGACCGGATCTTTTGAACCGGGGAAGGAGAATGTCAAAGTTATTTGATCCACACATAAGATTGTAAAGACCTCAAGTCTAAGGACTAGTCATATAATCGATAATGAAATTTCTCACAGACACATGTGATAAACACTTATATGAAAACTTTCGGCGGTCAGTTCGATGGACACGAGCAACTCATGCATCCATGTGATACACCAAGCGGACGGATCTTTGCTAGTAGCCTATGAGATCGGCTACCCCACTTAAGGGTGAATCATATCATCATGCTAGTCTCTCCATTTTGTGAACGCCCAGATTATTCCAAAAACTATGACTAGGAATATTAAGAGTAATGATTCTCATAAGGCGTGGAAGCCATCGTCTTATTACTCCAAGGGCTTTATTATAGTGTTGATGATTCATATAAGTTATGTAAGACATATATAATAAAGATTGCCATTTTATTAATTAATGAAAATATTAAAAATACATGTACATCTAGCCCATCCACAAGTTAGGTAAAGGACATATCCCTAATAATCTCCTACTTGCACTATAGCCAACTAGTATGAATCTGGACATCATACTCTCGGGTGTGCCTATCATGCTTTTTTTTGAGTCAGCCCTTTAGTCAGAGAATCTGCAAGATTATCTTATGTGGGTATTTTCTCTATAATAACTTCTTTTCTCTCAACAATCTCCCTGATGAGATGAAATCGCCTAAGTACATGCTTGGATTTTTGGTGGGACCTTGGTTCCTTTGATTGAGCAATGGCGCCCGTGTTGTCACAGTACATCGTGATGCCATTCTTTATCGCGAGAAGTACTTCCAGTTCCGTGATGAACTTCTTTATCCAGACTGCTTCTTTAGCTGCCTCAGATGCTGCAATACACTCGGCTTCAGTGGTGGAGTCCGCTGTAGTTGACTACTTTGAGCTTTTCCAACTGACAGTACCGCCATTCAAAGTAAACAGATATCCTATTTGCGATCTGCTGTCATCCCTGTCTGTTTGAAAGCTCGCATCACAATAACCAATGAATTTCATCTCAGAACAATCTCCGTATGTCAAAAACACATCCTTAGTTCTTCTCAGATACTTGAGGATTATTTTGACAGCTGCCCAGTGTTGCTCACCAGGATTTTCCTGATACCTGCTCGTTATGCTAAGAGCATAAGAGACATCAGGTATTGTACATAGCATGGCGTACATGATCGATCATATTGCTGAAGCATAAGGGATCCTACTCATACGCTCTCTATCGGAAGGAGTATGTGGACATTTCTCCTTAGATAATTTAATTCCATGACAAGTAGGTAAATTACCTCTTTTGGAATCTTCCATTTTGAATCTTTTCAAAACTTTATCTATGTACGTAGATTGAGAAAGTCCTAACAACCTCTTAGATCTATCACGGTAGATCTTAATGCCGAGGATGTAAGCTGCTTCTCCCAAATCTTTCATGGAGAAATTCTGAGATAATCATTACTTGGTGGCTTGCATCATGGGAATATCATTCCCGATGATTAATATTTCATCGACATATAATACAAGAAATACAACAGCACTCCCACTACTTTTCTTGTAAACACAAGGCTCGTCTACATTTTTGATGAAGTCAAATTCTTTGATTGTCTTATCAAATCGTATATTCCAACTTCTGGAGGCTTGCTTGAGTCCATAAATGGATCGTTTAATCTTGCATACTTTATTATGATCATCCTTAGATGCAAACCCCTCAGGTTGTGTTATATAGACTTCCTCTAGGAGGTTCCCATTAAGGAAAGCTGTTTTGACATCCATCTGTCAAATCTCATAATCAAAGTGTGCAGCTAGTGCCAGTAAAAATCGAATGGACTTTATCATTGCAACAGCCGAGAATGTTTCCTCATAGTAAATTCCTTGGATTTGTTTATAACCTTTCGCCACCAGCCTAGCCTTATAGGTTTGGATGTTGCCTTCTGCATCAGTTTTACTCTTGTAAATCCACTTGCAACCTATGGGTTTTATCCCTTCAGGTGCATCTACCAAGTCCCAGACTTAATTCCGATACATAGAGTCTATTTCGGATTTCATTGCCTCAAGCCACTTGACTGAATCAATGTCACAGATTTCTTCGTCATAACTGATGGGATCGTCATTATCAATGACCTGATCATGTTCCTCATCAATATGGAAACCATATCTTTCAGGCTCATGTCTTTCCCTACCAGACCTTATCAGTTTATAACCTAGTGGTTGTTCCATCGCTGCCTTTTTGAGGGGCCTGGGGTTTAGTTCTATATTAGTTTGTTCTTCTCATACCTCATCGAGGTCAAGTCTACTCCCACTATATTTCTTGAGAAGGAATTCATTCTCTAGAAATTTAGCATTTCGTGAGACAAATGTTCTTTGTTCATTTGGGACGTAGAACATGTATGCTCTTGAGTTCAAGGCATATCCTACAAACTTACATTTAACTGCCCTATCATCCAATTTGTTAGTTTGTGTGAGCTTGACATATGCGTCACATCCCCAAACTCTTAGATAACTAAGACTATGACATTTCCCAGACCATAACTGATATGGTGTTTGACTAACAGTCTTGGAAGGAACTTGGTTTAGTAGTAGAGTTGCAGTTTCTAAAAGCAAGACCCCAAAATGAAAGTGGTAGATTCGTTCCTGGCATCATTGATCGGACCATATCTAATAATGTCTGATTTCTCCTTTCAGAGACCCCATTATGCTGTGGAGTTCCCGGAGGAGTCCACTGGGAAACAATGCCATTTTCTCTCAAGTAATCTTGAAACTCGTTGCTTAAGTATTCACCACCTCGGTCAGACATTAGTGACTTAATACTTTTATTAAGCTATTTTTCTACTTCAGCTTTGAAGTCTTTGAATTTCTCAAAGGCTTTAGAATTGTACCGCATAAGGTATACATACCTATATCGCGAGTGATCATCGATAAAGGTAATGAAGTAGGAGAATCCACCTCTAGCGGTGACTGACATTGGTCCGCATACATCAGAATGTATGAGTTCTAATGTCTCCGTTGCACGCTATCTTTTACCTTTGAAGGGTCATTTGGTCATTTTACCAAGTAAACAAGACTCACAAGTTCCATAAGGTTCATATTTGAAGGGTCTGAAATACCCATCCTTATGTAGCTTAGTTAATCTTGTTTCATTGATAAGACTTAAGCGACTGTGCCATAGAAGTGATTCATTGAGATTATTCGAGTTAACGTTGTATTTATTAGAGGTTGAACATTCTTTGTTAGTTTGTAAGACATAGATACCATTATTCAAAATACCATCTCCATATTTTATTTCATTGAAATAAATAGAACATTCATTACAACTTATTAGGCATGAAAAGCCTTTATTACATAAAGAAGAAATTCAAATGATGCTCTTTACTAGAGAAGGTACATAAACACAATCTTCTAAGTCTAAAACTAAACAATTCGGCAAAACTAATGAATAAGTCCCCACGCACAATGTAGCCAGTTTTGCTCCATTACCCATGCGTAAGTCAACCTCCCCATGACGGAGTCTCCTACTATTTCTCAGGCCCTGCATATTGTTACACAAGTGAGTCCCACAACCGGTGTCAAGCACCGAAGTAGAAGGTTCAAAGTTTTGAGAATATAGTTCAATCATATACAACATACCTGAAACATTAGGCTTCTTGGCCTCTTGGGCTTCCCTAGCTTCCTTGGCTTTCAAGGATCTACAGTCTTTCTTCCAATGACCATTCTTTCCATAAAAGAAACATTTCCCCTTTCCCTTTTTCTTCTCCACCTTACCATTGGGCTTTAGGTGATCTGGAGCCTTGGCTTTGCCCTTATTTTTCTTTGGGCCTCGTGGCTTCAGGTCCATACCCGTAAGCATGACGGAGGTTTTAAGCTCTGGTTTCAAGTCCTTCTCTGCTTGCTTTATCAGATTGTGCAATTCTGCTAAAGTAGCTTCTTTATCAGACAGATGAAATAGCATAATAAAGTTAGAGAATTCTTTTGGTAAGGACTGGAGAATTAGATCCTGACATATCTCATGATCCATGATGAACCCGAGGTTGGCAAATTTTTCAATGTGGCCAATCATCTTAAGCACATGTCCACTAACAGATCATTCCTTATACTTTGTTTGGAATAAGGTACATGACACTTGGAATCTCACGGTATGAACGGAAGTTGCATACAACTCCTTCAAGTGAAAGATGATGGTTTGAGCATCCATATCTTCGTGAGCTTTCTGAAGTTCGTCCGATATAGAGCCAAGCATTATGCAAACTGTTTGCTATTCATCATCACGTGTTTCTTCCAAGCATCGAATGTATTTTGGTCAGCATCTTCTACGGGTTCAGGGAGAAATAGTCTTTCAAGAACATAGATAATCTTTTCTTGTCGTAAGATAATTTTAAGGTTTCTAAACCAGTCATTGTAGTTGTCCCCTATGAGCTTATGCTCATCAAGGATGGAACGAAGTGATACTCTGTTTTCCATTTTAATGTTTGTGAAATATTTTAACCCCTGTTAAGAGAGAATGTTAAAATTAGGAATATATTTTTCATTAATGTTTCATAATAACATGGGCTTTTAATATTATGAATTTGCTCCCACTCAATTGTTTTAAAATTTTAAGCAAATCGCATCAACCCCAATATGATGGATTTCTTGTGGGCAAGGTCCCATTATTATCATTTTAATTCCGACTAGGGCCGATCGTTATAAAATACGATAATTACGTAGGTTCCCAACCAATTTATGATATAAATCACAATTCCTTGATCATTGGGTTGGGCAATCAAACATGTCATAGCTTATGCTAGTCCTCGTGGACACCCAATCTTTGCCACTAAGTTATAAGACCACGTCTAAGGGTCGCTGCGTCTTATGTCTCAGAAAAGTCAAACCATTGTCAATAGTATGATTTAGGGACAAATTGGTATTGGTCAGTCTGGTAAAGCCTAGTCCTGCCAATATGGTTTAAGCCCTTTGGGTCTATACTTTACAATGTGAGGCAAATTTTAGACTTAAATTATTATTGAGGATTTTAGCAAGTTTAAGTGAATAACTGTCAAATGGATTCCTCCATTGAAAATTCCCCAGAGGGAGGGTGGAGCGAACTCTCTTAAATACCCTTACCTCTTAGGCTCTTATCGCCTTTGTGATAGGAATAAACAATAGATCATTCAAATTAGTCCAACACTTTAAATATGCTTTAAGGTAAGCTTTGAGTAAATGATTATCTAGATGTCTTTACAGCTTTTCCTTTTGGCTATAAAAAGGTAGTGAGTGAAGGAAAACACCAAATCATTATCTAACTCTAGTAATACCTTTGGTTAAATTAACTTTAGTTTGGAAAGTTTTATTAACGCCTTGGTCCCACCCCACTTGTATCTTTTATAATGTCTTTTATTATAAACATGTGATTTATATTTATTAGCCTTAAAGGTAATAAATCTCTAAGTTCATTACGGAATAATTACTTAGTTAAGGGATAAGCAATACACTCTTTATTTATTAGAAAGTCTCTAGATGCTTGCACCCTAAAATAATCATGCCAATTCTAATCATACATAGAATTATCAAGCATATGAGTTTTAATATTTTGGAATTATTCTAGGCATTAAATAACTTTGATTAATATTTAATTATGATATTACATTTTATTTTATTCAAATAAATTTACTATTCACATTTTTCTGCAGACGCGTGAACTTGAAATGCAATTTCACAATTCCAATCTTAACCAAATCATGCAAACCTTGTGCGTACAATTAAGTTCAGGGTGTTAGCTTTTCAACGAGCTTTGAACACCCAATTTTGAGTTGAAATGAGTGAAAACTAATCAAAACAAAAACGGCGCTCTGATACCACTGTTGGGAAGCGGCCGCGAGTGCGCAGCGGAAAATTAAAAATTATGATGCCGCTTTCCCTTTGCCCAAGACCCATTTGTTTTGATTATTCTACAAGCCTAGACATGTTACTATATATTCTAAGCATAAAACTCATAAATCATACAAAGAACATAAACCTAAACATGCTAACTATCATAAGAACTCTAATTAAAATAAATAAAGAAAAAAAACTTACTTGAACCGTAGACTACTCCAGTCCTCCCTCCAATCTACAAGCTTTTCTCGAACTCAGCAAGCTCTTCCACGTTTCAAAGAGCCACCCATGTGTGTGGCCTCCAAATATGCACACACCAAAGCCAAAATTCAACAGCAAGACTACGCCTTGAGTGCACGGGTATTTTGCCCTTGGTGCTAGCCTAGGCAAATACCTCAAAACTTTTAACTCGAGGTTCCTCTAGTCAATTAGACTTAAGGATCCTCAAAATTAGTGGCTTACTCTTAAAACTTTAGAGTTGCTCACTTATATAAACCCAAGATTTGAAAGGTTTGGTGCAAAAATTTGTGAAGAATTCGTTGGGTTTATATAGTGCTTCAAAGACAACAAAATTAATTAAGAATCTGATGTGGGATAAAAGCCAATTTAATCTTAGCCATTGGATATTAATTTAGTGGTTTAATGAGATTATAAAACCCTAATAAGAGTTTGGCCCGAATTGGAATTCAAAATAAATAACAAAAATAAATAAATAAATAATTTTACTATTCATGCGGTACTATTCACGCATTACTATTCATGTGAATAGTAATTTTTTTTTTTTATCTATTTATTACAATTCCCAAAGTGCCTCTATCGTCATTCCTCAATCCCTAAGCCACTATGGACCTCATAAATGATATGTTCAATATTAAACACATTGAACCATTTATGAACAATTCCTACGACAATCATATATGCTGTTAAATATGTACTGTGCACTGTTAACCATTGATTTCGACTTTGTTGTGTGTGACCTTTTGGGTTCCCCTCAAGTTGGACATGAAATGAATCGTGATAATTTAATCGAACATAAATTATCCTCCGATCAGATGGTTGTTCGATTTCAATGACCAAGGTTGACATCTAGCAACATGCCAAGGCCCCCAAATGAGAATGAAAGATATATATACCCATTCGGTATGCGATTTACATATGATACGGTCCCTCGCCTCACTGTACCCCCACCTATTGACCTAGGGTACGGAAAGTGTCTACCCATATTGTCAAATGTATGATGTTGATAGTGTCATGAATCCTGCTAACCCAAGAATCGTGCTAAGTCAAGAATCTCACATGATTCTTCCGCTGTGGCCACAGTCTCAAGCACTGATCACACATATCAACCAGCGTACTGGATTACTACTCTTATAAGAAAATATTATCCGAGAGAGTGGCGATTCTCTGTTGTATCTTTACAAACTTCATGTGTTTCAACAAATAAACCAATCATACCCTTATGACCAGATCTTTTGAACCGGGGAAGGAGAATGTCAAAGTTATTTGATCCACATATAAGATGGTAAAGACCTCAAGTCTAAGGACTGGTCATATAATCGATACATGAAAGTTCTCACAGACACATGGGATAAATACTTCATATGAAAACTTTCGACGGTCAGTTCGATGGACACGAGCAACTCATGCATCCATGTGATACACCAAGCGGACGGATCTATGCTAGTAGCATATGAGATCGGCTACCCCACTTAAGGGCGCATCATATCATCATTCTAGTCTCTCCGCTTTGTGAACGCCCAGATTATTCAAAAAACTATGACTAGGAACATTTAAGAGTAATGATTCTCATAAGGCGTGCAAGCCATCGTCTTATTACTCCAAGGGCTTTATTACAGTGTTGATGATTCATATAAGTTATGTAAGACACGTATAATAAAGATTGCCATTTTATTAATTAATGAAAATATTACAAATACATGTACATATAGCCCATCCACAAGTTGGGTATAGGGAATATCCCTAACATTATATACCTTCACACATACTAGAGCACACTTTATATACATGCAAATACAATTTCAGAATCCTTACATACATATGTACATGTCAATACAACGTATCAAACACGCTTTATAACCTATGATATTCGCATGGGTTCAAATCATCCAATCATTTCACATACACATACATAATCCATACATTTCACGAGTTCTGTCATACACATACATACAGTCAGACATATTTACTAACCACGATGGACACATAACAATCGGTACATCCAAGATCACATCATCTAACAATACACACATATGGCTGGCTCATGCACACAATGCTCATACGGGACTCATTACCTATTTTAGAATTGGTATGAGATGAATTCCGTCTTAACTTATTCCTAACTAGCTCGACTACTATACCACGAGAACATCAATCAATTAAACATACAAACATGCATACATATCACGACACACCAAACTCATCGCACGACTTCTCATACACAAACACATCCATAACAAACATTCCAAAAAATGATTCAAATACCCACATACAAAAATATGTTTCCAACATATGAATATATATCTTGTTATAAAATTCAAATGCCATACCTTTGATAGTCCTCATAACTTTTCTTTTATCGATCAAACATATTCATTTCAGAATCTCTATCTAGGAACAATTGATATAATGTCTTTACCAAATGAACATATACAACCTATACATATCTTAGCATCATATTCATATACGAATACATACTCGTATACTTATACATTTTCATATTCATTCACATACACAATTTCATATCGTTCACAATCTTACCTTTACGTACATTCATACATACACATAAACATTAAGCTTATCAAACATTTCAATTCAAACACGTCAATACATACATATAGACATTAATATCATTAAACATCTTACTTCGTATCATGATATAACAAAAGTCATACATGCGATGGTCGTTTCACTTAACTACACATAACCTTGAACTCCTTCTCAAATTACTTCTTAATTATCTTCTGTTTAACCTAACATACCAATCATCTATACCCATATATATAT
This sequence comes from Zanthoxylum bungeanum, assembly GCA_019454045.1. Lineage (NCBI taxonomy): Eukaryota > Viridiplantae > Streptophyta > Magnoliopsida > Sapindales > Rutaceae > Zanthoxylum > Zanthoxylum bungeanum. The sequence goes on along the minus strand of SKCR01010888.1, from coordinate 21,418 downwards.
ATATATATATATATATATATATATTATATATATATATATATTCAAAACACTAAATCACCCATTATGCTCTCATCGCATGAGTTACTTACCTAGCTTCACGAGCACTCTAGGTCATAGTGAAGTCAAGATTTCGAGGACATATACGAACTCCAAACGATCTCACGAACATGCTGGAATCGATGGAATTCCGATCAGAGTTACTGCTCACCATGGGTCACTATTCATCTGATTCTTTCTTCCTCAATTCGCGTGCAACCGTGCTCAGAATGGAAAATCCATCACCGCCAACTTGTAATATGCTCCCAGAGCTTCGATATTTGGCGGGTGGCTCGAGTCGTGAAACGAAGCGATGAGCCAGGATCAAACGACCCATTATCGCGCATCTCTCTCTCCATTTCTCACCGTTACCAGTGTTTTATGCGCTGCCGCCAACCACCATCAGATGAACGGTGGCTGGACGCTTCTTTTTGGACCGTCGTGTTGACCTGCGATGGCCGCCTAGCTGCCGGTGCGCCATGGAAATAACTGGTTCGTTTTTGGAGACGGGTGGGGGTCGTTTTAGGGAAGTTGAGAGCTGATGCCATTTTCACAATTAGAGGAAATTATAGGCTATTTATAAGAAAGTTTCTGAAATTTATGTTCAGGCCCTAGTGAAATTGCAATCAGGTCCCTGCCATAGAGTTTTCTAGAAATTTCACATTTTTGAAGCCCTTCTGATGCAAATTTTGAAAAATATTCAACATGAAAGTTGTTCGTCTCGGAAACACGAGTTTGATGGTCACAAATCAGCTCAATTGGAGTTCGTTTGCTATCTTTATACCCGAGATAAGATACTTTTATTTGTATAACGATAAAATCAGAAATCGCGTAATCGGTTCTGAAAACTGTGTGTTTTCTAACGCGATGAATCTTCACTTTTAAATATTCCAACTATTTCCCAACACATATACTCCTATTTTCGAATACTATCACATTCAAAAAAATCTTCCGGAACATTCTGAAAAACGGTTAGGATATTACATTCTCCCATCCTTATAAAAATTTCATCCTCAAAATTTCTCCGTCCTTATGTCTGATCATTCAGAACTTAACGTACATACAGTAACATCTTATCCTTATTCCAAAGTTTTGGAGTTCTACGGTCCCAAGGATCGAATATAAAGCATAAAACATATGTGCGAATACATCAAGGAGTTGCGGAATACTCACAATGATCGATTTACGATGCGACGAACAAAATCTTCAAGCTTTGAGTCCTTGTGGTTCTCGGCAAACTGCAGATTTTGTCTACAAAAAATTCGGCCATCATCAACTTTTGAGCTTCAAGCTTTATGTTGATTCCTTGCTCACGTGTGTGGTTTCCCTATCACCTTCGCAAGACTCCATTGTGTGTTAGCACTTGATGATTTTGTCACAAAATCATCACTCTATTTCTTCTCCATGGCTCTCGGCATTTTGGGCAGAAACCAGAAGAAAAACAGCACTCGAATTCAAAATGTGAATGCGCTCGCAAATAATTTCGGGGACGGGTTCGCTAATTCCAAATTAACGAATTTTCCGTTGCGTCGTAATTAAATCTAATTTAATTAAATAATCATGCCTTGCATAATTACTATTCACGTCGCTAATGAATTAATTCTAAATTAATTCATTCGCCCGAATTAAAATCTAATTTCAATTCCGCGTCAAAATCCAATTTCGTTTAATATATCGAATATATTAATTTATCGATTAATTCCAAATTAATCGTTATCTCTCTTTTATTGATATTTTATCCCAGATAAAATATCTCCGCAATTAATCCTAGATTAATTTTCTCTCTCTACTAATTAATCCCAGATTAATAAAGTGCGAGTCATACGTCATCGGTGAATCTTCGGGAAGCGACCCTATGAGATCCCCGGATATGTTGGCAGTACATTCGGTCGTCGGACTATCCGAACACGTAAGTACCTAGTACTACGTTTATACCGATTTACAAGACAAGGTTGGTTTCTAGCAAAGCGCCATGCCTACCCAATTCTCCAGAAATATCCTTACATGAATATAGTGATCTATATCAGGCGTAGTATACGTAATATTGCGTATTTCGATCCAGTATCGGATGTCATATGCTAGGCCGGGGGATGGAATTGTGTCTGCCACGTACTAAACATATATCGAATCTCTGGTAACTAGTCTCTATAATCGGATAAACATGACCTAGTCATTTTATCCCGATGACTGCAGTACATAAGAGAACCAGTTCTGTATCCTATGTGACCATCGTCCCCACTATGACTAGAGTGATACTTTCGTCTTGACATCACACCCAACACACTACGATTCTCAATATACCCAGCAGAGGCGTACACAGAACCTGTTAAAGCCCTGGACGACCTAAAACCAAAGCATATTAATTGTCGCAAGTATTAGCAGTGCAAGTCTCAGGTTAAGACCAAATACACCTACCCTGATTTTGGACTTCCATAGACACATAGTCATACTACCAATGGAATTCCGAGAGGTCTATCCAGAGTGAAGCTGTTTTCCGTACCATAGGTAAAACACAACCTCATACTACACTTGCATGAGTATCCTATACCCAAATATATAAGAACTATGTCGTTATGCCCTCACAACGCGCACAAGTGTAATACTAGTCTTTTACGCATTATCGATGTCCAATCTCGATAATACTCTAACTATGGATATTTAATGATTTATCCTTCGTGGACTGATACTGTCTCATATCATCTCAATCCAGGAACAAATCATAAGGATCTCTTATCATTTATACATCTTGGTGATCTAATCACAAATGATAAGAGAGCAATCTCCTTTGTCACATAGTTAATTTGTACAACAACACCATGATCTGTACAAATAGTGACACTATAGGTCATAACTGTCCAACAATCTCCCACTTGGCCTATAGCTAGTCACTCGAGTGTCTACCACTCGAACTATGTACGGTTCACTCAAATTACTGAGAAAAGGCTTTCGTCAGCGGATTTGCATGATTATCATCTGTTGCGATTTATACGATCATCACATCGCCACGATGTATGATTCGAACGAATCAGATGAATATCGAAGTATATATCTGGATCGTTGATTAGACCATTAATTCTTTAGCCTGCGCTGAAGCCTAGCTCAGATACTAACAGAACTATATCTAATCTAATTAGATTATTATCGACCCAAATGGCTTCTATTGCTGCCTCAGCTGTAGCAATAACCCGCATTTGTTGTTTATTCGGTAACAGTATCTTGATTGGAAGATTTCCAACTCACTGTTCTGTTATTCAAACTGTATAGTACCGTTTGCGACTTATAGTCGTTTTATTGGTTTAGGAAACTTGCAGCAGTGAACCCAGTCACTTCAAGTTCTCCTTCTCCATAGTTTAAGACATCATCCTTAGTTCCTCTAAGATACCGAAAGATGTTCTTAACATCAATCCAGTGACTATCACTTGGATTGGCCTGTTTGTGACTCCATATGCTCAAAGCGTATGAGACACTAGGTCGCGTACATTTTTCAATGTACGAGTTCTCGGAGAGTATTAACAACATTTTGATCTATCCCAGTAGATCTTTATTCCTATAATAAAGGTTGTTTCTCCCAAGAATTCTACGGAGAATTTTCATGAAAGCCAAGCTTTCACCGATTTTTTTTATGGGAATATCATTTCCAAGAAATGAAATATCATCATTATTTATAGGACATTTATTGTCAGTGCCTCCCACTAACCTCCTTATATACACAAGAATCATTTACGTTTTGAATTAAATCATAGACCATTATGATTACATCAAAACGATAATTCCAAGAACCTAATGCTTGCTTCAATCCAAACATGGATCGAATAACCTGCAAACCTTGTTTGCTAATTATGGTACGACAAAATCGACAGGATGTTGTAAACATCCTCCAAAATGTTTCCTTTTCAGGAAAGCAATTTTCTCGTTCGGCTGAAATATTTCATAAATGGAATATGCACCATCAGCAAGCATTATCCAAATGGATATACCGTGGCAACAGGTAAAAGGTTTCATCGTAATCGACACAATGTTGATAACGATACATTTCCGCTAAAAGCCTAGCTTTTTATGTTGGTATGTTGCCTTCTATGTATGTCTTCCTTGAAGACTCATATAGTACAAACAGGCACAATGCCTTGCGGTACATCAACTTGTATCCAAACATAGTTGATATACATGGAATCCATTCGGATTCATGACACTTTGCCATAATTGGGAGTCGATACCTTGTATCACTACCTCATATGTAGTCAGTTGGGATTACTCAAAAGATTGACATCTTTATGAGGTGAGATCAGAAACCCATACCCCAGGTTGTTTTCTGATTCTCTCCGACTTACGCGGTTCTTGTGTATTCGAAGATTATTGGTATAGTTTCATCCTTGATGAACTATATCTGTTCCATTAGGAATCGGTGCGTGGAATAGCATTACTCTGATTTTGATCGAGTTTTACTATCCTCTCACTTACCACTGCATATAGGTATTCCTCTTAGTAAAACCGCATGGTGAGCAACAATTAAATTGTTCTCTAGTGAGTTGTATAAGTACTATACTTAGGTATCCCTAGGATAACCTACAATTTGGCACTTATCCGATTTGGGTTTTAGTTTGGTATCATCCAAACATATGCCCAGCATACCCAAATATTCAGGAATGAGAAACCCGGTTTCTTTCCTGTTCATATCTAATATGAAGTCTGTCAAACAGATTTTTATGGAACCTTATTCAAAATAAGTTATGCACTGTTTAAGCTTATCCGTTGAAGGAAATGGTAGCTCAGAGCGAGTCATGATTAACCTTATCATGTCCAACAAAATTCAGTTACTCTGTTCAGACACATCGTCAAATTGACGTGTTCCGGGAGGAGTCCTCATTGAAAGAATACTATACTCTTTCAAGTATATGAGAAAATTATTGCTTAAGTATTTTCATTACGGTCTTACCGTGATGATTTAATACTTTAGCCGTTATGTTTGTCTATTTCGTGTCAAAACTTTAAAAGTTTCCGATTTGTGTTTCAAAAGAAACACATAACCATAACACGATGCCACATCCGTAAAGGTCACGAAATATTTATATCCACCTCTAGCCTAGCTAGACATGGGCCTACTTACGTCACTATGAACAAGGTCTAACAGATCGGTGGCATTTACACTCTTACCAAGTAAATAGTGTTTTAGGCATTTTGCCCAATAAACTAGATTCATAGACTTTAATTAAATGGAATCAAATTTGTCCTAGTATCCACTCTTCAAAAGTGTGGATATACGAGTCTTATTAATTGTGTCCCAGACAACAATGCCACAAAAGTTTCTTCTGATCAAATCAGTTTGAGCTATTTGTTTGTCATGTTATATGTTTGAGATTTTATTTATATTCAAAATATAGATACTATCAATCACATCTAATGTGTTTATCTCAATATCATCTTTATAAAATAAAACACTTTAGTGTTCTAGAATATAAAGGTAAATCCGCAACGGATTATACACTGATATAGAGATAATGTTTCTAGTCAAACTAGTTACATTATAACAATTTCCAAATTTAGGTACACACCCGAAGGGTAGTTCCTAAACTTAGGTATCTACGGTTGAAACAGCGACTTTCGTCACGTTTCCGATTCGCAGATTAATCTCAATTGAAGTCAGTATCCTGCTCATAGCAGATTCTGAACACCAGCACATATATATTTATGTATCACACTAAGTATTTAAAATCCAATTTCAATACCAGTAGTGAACATATTTATGACAAACATATCTGAAGTCAGAGCTATGCCCCTTCTTCAGTTCCTTCATGTCTGCTTTTTCCAAACGGCAGTCACGCTTCCGCGATCCTGTTTGCCACAATTTAGGCAGACATTTTGGGATATGTCATTTGTCTTCCCAGAAGATTATAATGATTTTACCTTTGCCCCTTTTCACATTCAGAAGCGTTCGGCCTAGCCTTGGCCTTCTCTAATGTCGAAGTAAGGTGCGCCTTGCGTTTTTTGCCTAATTGCAAACTTTGGCTTTGTCTCATTGAGAATAGCCATTAACTCTCTAAGAGTTTACTATTGCAATTACAACTTCTAAGATCTAAGAATATATCTATGAAGATCCTTCAATTTCATTATCATACTTTAAGGATCTAATCCTTAGTTCTGATTAAGAAATTAAGGAGTCTAATCGGCAAGCTTAATGGATTAAGAACTAAAGTTATCATCACATGAATCTTCCAAAGATCATGCTCTACTTTTTGCTTAACTTTGGGCTTAGGCCTAATATGTTATTTTATCAAATAAAGTAACTTATTAGTTTCCAGGACCATATTGAAATTTTATTCCCAATTTGAAAAATTAAATCATTTAAATACATTTTCCCTAGGATTATGTTTTAAATGTCAATCTTTCAATTTCATCTTGATTCTAATAGTCCAACTATTTAATCAACGATTTAGGTACTATTTATTATAATGATTACTATGGTCCAACTATTTAATCAATTATAATTGAATTGTTTGAATACAGTCCAACTGTTTTATTAAAACAATGATTAAATATTAGTCCAACTAACATTTAAATTATTTGACGAATGATATTTGTTTGAGCGCGTATGGCAAGTAATTAAACGAATATTGCAAATTTAATTCTTGCCTCCCACTATTTTTCGGCGAGCCTCTAACCCTCTGTCGAGTACTCAGGAAACCGTGTTTCCTAGTGGGCTAGGAACCCGTTAAATATCACACAATCTTGACTTTGGCCAACAAATTGTATGATAATTAACTAGGTAGATCTCTAAGATCAATCGGATCCCATCCAATTCCTAGATCCAGCAGGGGGACATCCAAGTCCGAAACATATATCTTATATATGCCAATATATCCAATATATTGCCTAACCTTTTTCCTCTGAATCAACTAAGCCTTGGCTTTGGCACAACAAATTTAGTGATCCCAGTTAAGCGTGACCCATTGACCATGGAAAGCTTCGTAATCAATGTCGATGGACAATAAGTGATCTTGACTTTGGCCAACAAATCACAACTTGGACAAGACACCAATATGGAACAAAGCTCTCGTGATTTAAACACATCCTCGACGGACAAAGGCCTTGACTTTGGCCAACAAACCAATGCCAGTCTTAGATCTTGAGTAAGAATCACTCAATGGAAGGAAAAACGCTTAATATTTTGTGAGGGTTTTTTGCGTACAAATTGACAACCAATTTATTATCTTTGTTTAGGTCTCATCATCATACACCCTTAAACATGCATTCTAAATACTTAATAAAGCGCGTATAAATAAATAATAATGATATGCGGATGGATACTTTACACATTGATCCTAGATCAAATCTCTCCATTTCCTCTCTCCCGCTAGCACAAGTATTTGCTTCTACCCATTACACTACACTTCTAAAGAAACCCCATTTACATTGAGGGGAATAGGTGAGAAGAAAAATACAAAGAGTATGGAGGTAATAGGCTGGACACGCAGGTCCAATTAATATATTCCAAATTTATTACAACAATTTCTAAAATTGCCCCACCCATCTAATATCCATCTGATATATATTATTCATGCATCGCAACCATGTATTCACACAAGCATGTTATCAATCAATCTAATAAAATTAATTAATCTGATAATTAATGACCATCCAATATTCAAACAACGATTTGATTTTGCGCGAGTCAAACTCGTTTTGCGAATAAGTACTCAAAGTACGAATTCTCGAATTAAATTAAACTACAAAATTAAATCCAATTCAATTTGTATTTAATACTAATTCACTATTTAATTCCAAATTAAATATTACACTTTATTAATAAACCTTTACGACTTAAATTCCAAATTTAATCGTTACGGGTCTCAAAGCCCGATTAACGTCCAACGATTATTTAATTAAACTCCAATGGGCTTTTAATTAATTTCTTTAAGGCGTGGACTTTTGGTCAACTCGGGTAAAACCCAATAACCAAAGCCCAATCAAGGAGTAACCCCATAAGCCTAGAAATCAATTTAGGCCCATTAGGCCCAATTAAAATATTAAAGGTCCATTAGTCGCATTTGGGCTTTATGGAAGCGGTTTTGGGCCCAATTGGATCCAACCAATTTAGCCTAAACCTAACTTGGTACAACCAAGCCGAATTAGCCCATTTACAACATTACAAGCCCAAATCCAATTTAAGCCCAATTTAACTAAATTACAAAAATCCAATTTTACAATTTAATTAAAACAAAGTGTATAACATAATTAATCACCCAAATTAACATTTCTAAAACATCAATTTACACAATAATTATGCTCTTTAACATCAAATAGTGTCCAACACAATTTAATCAAAAATCAAACCCAAACATGCTCAACAAGTCTCGGCAATGGAGGGTTATTTTATGTCTGATTTGGTTTATATCCAATTAAATCCAATTCAACATTAAATCAATATTCCCAATTGATTCCAACTCATCCAATGAAGCAAAAATAAAAAATACAAGACATTTAGGGCATTAGGTGTTCTCGGCCAAGCTAAGAATTTGGGCAAAAATTGTTCCAAACCATTTTTCTTGAAATAGATCCAATCAATCTTCAATTAAAACACATTTAAGCATACTAAATCATCCAATTTCATTAAATCATGCTCAAATACAATTTACCCAATTTTAAGCCCTAAATCAAATTTCATTATTTTACTCACTCTGATACCATTGTTGGAATTCTACGGTCCCAATGATCAAGTATAAAGCATAAAACATATGTGCGAATACATCAAGGAGTTGCGCAATACTCACAATGATCGGTTTAAGATGTGACGAAAAAAATCTTCAAGCTTTGAGTCCTTGTGGTTTTCAGCAAACTGCAGATTTTATCTACAAAAAATTCGGCCATCATCAACTTTTGAGCTCCAAGCTTTGTGTTGATTCCTTGCTCACGTGTGCGGTTTCCCTATCACCTTCGTAAGACCCCATTGTGTGCTAGCACTTGATGATTTTGCCACAAAATCATCACTCTATTTCTTCTCCATGGCTCTCGGCATTTTGGGCAGAAACCAGAAGAAAAACAGCCCTTGTGGGCGTGTAGGAGAGGATAAGGAAAGAGAGAGAGTTAGTTGTGTATTAGATAATTGATTTCTAAAATCAATTAACATATACCAAATTTTTTGATTTTCAAAAAGTCAAGCCATTAAAGGCTTGCAACTACCAACATCAACTCCCATCAATCAATGAATAGTGACTGGTGTCAATCACTCAAAGTGAAAGACATCCATCACTTGATTGATGAATGATGTGACGCTAGATGCGACTAGCGATTTGACGCTTGATGTGACTTGCGTGCCGCACTCGAATTCAAAATGTGAATGCGCTCGCAAATACTTCCGGGCACGGGTTCGCTAATTCCAAATTAATGAATTTTTCGTTACGTCGTAATTAAATCTAATTTAATTAAATAATCATGCCTAGCATAATTACTATTCACATCGCTAACGAATTAATTCTAAATTAATTCGTTCGCCCGAATTAAAATCTAATTTCAATTCCGCGTCGAAATCCAATTTCGTTTAATATATCGAATATATTAATTTATCGATTAATTCCAAATTAATCGTTATCTCTCTTTTATTGATATTTTATCCCAGATAAAATATCTCCGCAATTAATCCTAGATTAATTTTCTCTCTCTCTACTAATTAATCCCAGATTAATAAAGTGCGAGTCATACGTTATCGGTGAATCTTCGGGAAGTGACCCATGAGATCCCCGTATATCTTGGCAGTAAATTCGGTCGTCGGACTATCCGAACACGTAAGTACCTAGTACTACGTTTGTACCGATTTACAAGACAATGTTGGCTTCTAGCAAAGCGCCATGCCTACCCAATTCTCCAGAAATATCATTACAGGAATATAGTGATCTATATCAGGCGTATTATACGTAGTATTGCGTATTTCGATCCAGTATCAGATGTCACATGCTAGGCCTGGGGCTGGAATTGTGTCTGCCCCGTACGAAGCATATATCGGATCTCTGGTAACTAGTCTCTATAATCGGATAAACATGACCTAGTCATTTTATCCCGATGACTGCAGTACATAAGAGAACCAGTTCCGTATCCTACGTGACCATCATCCCTACTATGACTGGAGTGATACTTCCATCTTGACATAACACCCAACACACTACGATTCTCAATATACCCAGCAGAGGCGTACACAGAACCTGTTAACGCCCTGGACAACCTAAAACCAAAGCATATTGATTGTCGCAAGTATTAGCGGTGTAAGTCTCAGGTTAAGACCAAATACACCTACCCTGATTTCGGACTTCCATAGACACATAGTCATACTACCAATGGAATTTCGAGGGGTCTATCCAGAGCGAAGCTGTGTCCGTACCATCGGTAAAACACAACCTCCTATTACACTTGCATGAGTATCCTATACCCAAATATATGTGAACTATGACATTATGCCCTCACAACTCGCACAAGTGTAATACTAGTCTTTTACGCATTATCAATGTCCAATCTCGATAATACTCTGACTAGGGATATTTAATGATTAATCCTTCGTGGACTGATATTGTCTCATATCATCTCAATCCAGGAACAAATCATAATGACCTCCTATCATTAATACATCTTGGTGATCTAATCACAAATGATAAGAGAGCAATCTCCTTTGTCATATAGTTAATTTGTACAACAACACCATGATCTGTACAAATAGTGTCGTTATGGGTCATAATTTGTACCAATAACTCATCAAACTTATCATCTCAATTCACACGCATCCATAGAAACACTCAAACCTTTTCACACTCAAACATCAACAGAAAAAGAAAGTCAAACACAGATTCTATACGACCCATCAAATACGTCATCCGAAATGAAGAACATAGCACATATTTTATTACACGCAATTTGACATAGTATCAAAAAGGAAACTTAACACGAATTTTATACTATCTATTTCGTCCACAATAAAAAATGGGACGCATTCATTTCGCATCATGTTATTCTATATCATATCTGTAAATAATATCGATATCAAAATTTATATATGTACAAATCCCATTGCACATAAACTTTTGTATGGCTGGCAATATAGCATACATAACCATCATAATACCCAAAAGATCTATGTCTAATTATAAACTTACATACCTATTCTTATAACGAACATAATCATTTATATCAACCAATACATCCATTGTCACAACCAGATGTGACAAATAATCCTACATGCTCTTATGATTTTGATAGTCTGAAATCTGTCAACCTCTGTCATTATTCAAAATAGAATACGTAAAACGATCTCTTTCAAAAACCATTTCGAAAATACATTTAAAAAACTCTTTTACCGTAAATAAAATCAGTTTCAAAATCCATTATCATAAAATCATATCGAGCATCCAGCATAAATCAACTTTACGAAACATAAACAAACGCCCAAGGCCCGACGCGCTCACAGATCAGACAATGAACGAAATGATCCCCTACCGACAAGGTAGCAGGTCAATCCATTTCTGATGGACGAGACCCTAAACAAGCACCCCAGCGGAAACATATGATGAGTCGTAAAAATATAAAAACATTCAACAAGCATCAGCGCGGAAACATATCATATTGTATAATTTCATAAGCAATATCGAAATGCATCAAAATCAAAATGAAATTCATTTGAAATCATTCTTCCCCCTAAAACATAAATGTGTAAATCAAAAATAAATTTTTAATTCAAAATTTTCAAAATACACAACGATCATCCACTATGCAGTCGCGCACATAGACTGTACAGTGTACGGACCATGCCGAAATGGTAGTGGGCCAACCATTTTTTGATGGTGTGGACCCCATAACAAGCGTCCCGGTCAAGCTGGAACGAAACATATACAAGCACCACAGAGGGTCAAAAATATAAAATCATCCAGCACCGTGGCGGAAACAGATTTTCGAACGTCTCGACGAAAACAAGTTTTACAGTTTAAAAACATCAAAATAATTTTCGAGCATCGAGACGGAAACATAATATCAAGCACCCCGACAAAAACATATTGATAAATCTCAAAACATGAAAACGAGAATCAAGCGTCAAGGTAGAAATATTTTCTTTATCTTTATAATCAAATTCAGAACATCTGAAAACTTACTTTCTTTCCTTTTCTTTTCTTCAAAACATTTTTATATGAAAAATCAAATACTAAGTTTCCAAAACATGGTTGAAAATATATCAATTCATGAATCAGACTATCAACATCATAGAATTTCTCGTACATCAAAATACCTTAAATTCACATTACTTACTTATACATATACCTATACAAACCTCATACTTTTAACTTAGCATACCCTTACATATATATATATATATATATATCTATATATATATATATATATTTATTTATTCATAGTACACAAAATTCATATATGCGGAATGACCTAGATTGGTGATAAAAATTAAAATTTGGATATATGTAAAAATTATATATGCGGAGTGACCAGTGCAATCACATGCGTATAACGCAAGCGCACGTATCGTTCAAGTATTATAAAAAATATCGATCACACGAGGACTTAATACCTAAGATATAAATTTATGAAGCCAAATTTTTACAAGAATCTAATGGATTGATTGTTTGATTGGATGGTGACTTTAAATTTAAAACTAGTAAATAAAATTGTGCGAAAGAAGATTGAGGAAAATTCAAGATTTAGAAACTATCCAGGGTTGTGAATCTTTCCAATATCTTTTTAAAGATGAAGTTGTTATTTTAAGTTTGTATAATATATTAGTTTACTAACCTGGAACACGAAATTCTGCAAAAGCCTCGGTCGATGGTCAGATTTAAATACCCAATGTAACCCAATTAATCATATGTCTATGTCAACCAAGTTACCTGAATTCATTAAGATTAAGTTCCAATTTTGGCTACCCCCGCCCGACAGGTATCTGTCTATCCAGTAAGGAAATCTATTAAAGGGTTATCTATCCTCAAGGAAGATCGTGGGCTATTAAGTCTAAGGCTGAAACCTAAAATTCATTTGTCAAGTTTATTTTAAGTTTACTAAATCAATCTTATTAGTGGCCAGTTAACAAGAAGCATTAAGCTTTAGACTTAATAAGTAAACCTTTATATTACCTAAACTATAAAATAACCCCTTATAAACCGGTGATATTGGAATTCATCACAACCCCAGATAACGGACTTAGTTACAACTCATATCTAAGGCTAGTAAAAACTTAAATAAAATAAAAGACATAAAGTAAATGCTGGAATGTAAATGACGGAAAGTAAATGCGGAAAAGTAAATGCTGGAAATTTAAAATGTAAAAATATAATAAAAGAAAATACTGAGGTTAAAGGATCCACTTTTATCACTACTATTTTAGATATCTCTCATAATATAATATATTAACTTTGCGTGATAATTACCAACCAGCCATATATGTGGTATCCTGATTAAATCAAATTAATAATTAATTACCAACCGACCAATCAAGCGGTATCCAGTTTAGTCAAGTTTAAATCCAATTTCAATAATTACCAACTGACCAATAAAGCGGTATCCTCATTAAGTCAGGTTTTAAATAGTTTATATATTATAATTAAGGGAGATTAATCTAAATATTAGTAATAAAAACTTTACATTTTACCCCAGCATGGGGAGTTACCTCTTCATTAGTGAAAAGTAAAAACTGAAAAGTAAAGAAAGGAAAGTACTATTGCGTAAAAGTAAATTGCAAAAAGTCAAGACTGAAAAGTAAAGAAAAGAAAGTGCAAATGCGAAAATTAATTACTGAAAGCTGTAAATAAACAAACAAGATACAATCCTCTTAGTATTCTTAAGGAATTACACATAGAAAAGTATGAATTCAAATCAAAAATCCGGCCTTCTATTTATAGGCAAGAAATGGCCCGCGCGTCACAACGCGTAGATTATTCTTGCGTCGCGACGCACCGTTGATGAAGTGTTGGACAATTATGACCCATAGCATCACTATTTGTACAGAACATGGTGTTGTTGTACAAATTAACTATGTGACAAAGGAAATTGCTCTTTAATCATTTGTAATTGGATTACCGGGATATATAAATGATAAAAGTCCATATGATTAGTTCCTGATTAATAAGATATGAGACAGTATTAATCCATTAAGATTTAATGGATACTTACACAAGCGTGATAGGAGGTTGTGTTTACCGATGGTACGGAAACAGCTTTGCTCTGGATAGACCCCTCGGAATTCCATTGGTAGTATGACTATGTGTCTATGAGAGTCCGAATCAGGTTAGGTGTATTTGGTCTTAACTTGAGACTTGCATCGCTAATACTTGCGACAATCAATATACATTGGTTTTGGTCGTCCGGGGCTTTAACAAGTTCCGTATACGCCTCTTCTGGGTATATTGAGAATCGTAGTGTATTGGGTGTGATGTCAAGATGGAAGTATCACTCCAGTCATATGGAGATGATGATCACGCAGGATACGAAACTATTACTCTTATGTACTGCAGTCATCGGGATAATATTACTAGGTCATGCTTATCCGATTATAGAGACTAGTTACCAGAGATCCAATATATGCTTCGTACGGGCAAACACAATTCCAGCCCCAGGCCTTGCATGTGACATCCGATACTGGATCGCGATACGCAATACTACGTACACTACGTATACTACGCCTGATATAGATTATATATTCCATTAAGAATATTTCTGGAGAATTGGGTAGGCACCGTGTTTTGCTAGAAGCCAACCATGTCTTGTAAATCGGTAAGAACGTGGTACTAGGTACACACGTATTCGGATACTCCGATGACCGGATTTACTGCCAACATATCCAGGGATCTCATGGGTTGCTTCCTGAAGATTCACCGATGACGTATGACTCAAACATAATTAATTTGGGATTAATTGGAAGAGAGAGAAAATTAATCTAGGATTAATTACAAAGAATTTTATCTGGGATAAAATTCTATTAATAGAGAGAGAACGATTAATTTGGAATTAATCGATAAAATAATATATTCGATATATTAAACGAAATTAGATTTCGACGCGGAATTAAAATTGGATTTTAATTCGGGCAAACGAGTTAATTTAGAATTAATTCGCTAGCGACGTGAATAGTAATTTTGCTAGGCATAATTATTTAATTAAATTTGATTTAATTACGTCGGAACGGAAAATTCGTTAATTCAGAATTAGCGAACCCGAGCTCGGGATGTGTTCCGGGCCCACTCGGATTTTGAATCAAGTGGGGCTCACATGTCACATCACCTAATCAACTTTATCAACTTTTTGTTGATAGAAGTAGATGGGATTTGATGGTTGCTTGTTTCTTACACAAGCATTATTAAAATTGATGTGATATTGACTTGTACAAACTTTTTGGTAAATGGTATTTGTTTTTGGAAATCAAATACACAACACACTCATCTCTCTTCTCTCCCATCTCTCACGCCCAAATTCTTTCTCTTTTCTCTTGGCTTGGCCGAAAGTCACACAATGAAGAAGATGAAAATTTGTTGTAAATTTTTAAGAGCTAGAACTCAAAGGAATCATTCAAAGGTGATAGGGAAACCAATCTTTTGAGCATGGAATCAACAACAAAGCTTGGAGCTTGGGTTGAAGAGCACAACATAATGAGCTTGGTCGAATTCCATGGAGGAAATTTTGTTTTCTACACATCCACTTAGCCGATCAAAGTGAGTATTTCCGCCATCTTACTTTGTTGTATTCACACATTTCATTGCTTAATTTGATCTTGGTTTGACCTAGAAAACCCAACAATGGTATCAGAGCGGTTATTGAGCATGAAATTGAATTTATGGTTCTTAACTTTAATTTTGGGCTTTTATGATTTATGCATGATTTCTTCAAATTGAGGTTTTGGTTGAGCTTGGATGATGTTAAATTAGATTTATGCATTTTAGGAATTGAGAAATTGAGTTGGATAAAATTTCCCCAATTCCTTATGCTTGGCCGAATAACTTGGAACCCTAGCTCTTGGTGATTTTTGAATTTTAGACAATTGTATATGTTTAAAATGTATGGGATATATTAGTTTGTGATTTAATTGGATTGAAATCAAAATTGATATAAAAATCACCATATTGCCGAGTGTTGTGTTTCTAAGGTCTAACCGGGATCGTTTTAAGCAATGAAACATACATATGAATACTCGAAGAAGTTGTTGAATACTTACATCGATCGGCTTTTGCGACGCGAGGGACAATAAAACTTTTTAAGAACTTTGAAGCTCACGGTTTTGCTGCTTTTATCCTCCGAGAAATTCAGCCATGGATGATCTCAAGCTCCAAGCTTTGTGATGTGTATTCCATGCTCACGTGTGCGGTTCCCTGTCACATTCGCAAGACCCCAAATGTGTGCTAGCACTCTGATTTTGCAACAAAATCTACACTATGCTTCTTCCATGCTCACGGTTTTTGAAGAACCAGAGAAGAGAAGAAAATGGCCTCTAAGACCGAGAGAGATGAGAGGAGAGAGAGAGTGAAAAACGTTCTGTGTATCTAATACACTTTTTATCAAATCCAAAAATTGTAAAAACCTTTTCCAAAAAGTCAATCACAATTTTGGAGCCAAAAGCAATTAATGCTTTCCAACCACTTCCATCAACTATTCACATCAAAAGTGACTAGACATCACTTAACTCAAAGTGATGTGACTGCCATCACTTGATTGACTAGTGATTTGACGCTTGAAGTGACTTGTGGGCCGCACTTAATTCACAATGCGAGTGTGCCCGTAAACACTGTCGGGCTCGGGTTCGCTAATTCCAAATTAACGAATTTTCCGTTGCGACGCAATTAAATAATTATACCTAGCAAAATCACTATTCACGTCGCTAACGAATTAATTCTAAATTAACTCGTTCGCCCGAATTAAAATCCAATTTTAACTCCCGTCGAAATCCAAATTCGCATAATATATCGAATATATTATTTTATCGATTAATTCCAAATTAATTGTTCTCTCTCTTAAATGATATTTTATCCCAGATAAAATATCTCCGTAATTAATCCCAAATTAATTTTCTCTCTCAATTAATTAATCATAGATTAATAAAGTGCGAGTCATACGTCATCGGTGAATCTTCGGGAAGCGACCCATGAGATCCCCGAATGTGTTGCCAGTAAATTCGGTCATCGGACTATCCGAACACGTAAGTACCTAGTACTACGTTTGTAACGATTTACAAGACATGGTTGGCTTCTAGCAAAGCATCATGCCTACCCAATTCTCCAGAAATATCCTTACAGGAATATGTGATCTATATCAGGCGTAGTATACGTAGTATTACGTATTTCGATCCAGTACCAGAAGTCACGTGCAAGGCCTGGGATGGAAATATGTCTGCCCCGTACGAAGCACATATCGGATCTCTGGTAACTATTCTCTATAATCGGATAAACATGACCTAGTCATATTATCCCGATAGCAGCAACATATAAGAGAACGAGTTCCGTATCCTACGTGATCATCATCTCCACTATTACTGGAGTGATACTTCCATCTCGACATCACACCCAATACACTACGATTCTCAATATACCCAGAAGAGGCGTACACAGAACCTGTTAAAGCCCCGGACAACCAAAACCAAAGTACATTGATTGTCGCAAGTATTAGCGGTGCAAGTCTCCTCGGTTAAGACCAAATACACCTACCCTGATTCGGACTTCCATAGACACATAGTCATACTACCAATGGAATTCCGAGGGTCTATCCAGAGCGAAGGGTTTTCCGTACCATCGGTAAAACACATCCTCCTACTACACTTGAATGAGTATCCTATACCCAAATATATGAGAACTATGCCGTTATGCCCTCACAACGCGCACAAGTGTAATACTAGTCTTTTCCGCATTATCGATGTCCAATCTCGATAATACTCTGACTAGGGATATTTAATGATTAAACCTTCGTGGATTGATACTGTCTCATATCATCTCAATCCAGGAACTAATCATATGGACCTTTCATCATTTATACATCTTGGTGATCTAATCACAAATGATAAAAGAGCAATTTCCTTTGTCACATAGTTTATTTGTACAACAACACCATGATATGTACAAATAGTGACGCTATGGGTCATAACTGTCCAACAATCTTCCACTTGGCCTATAGCCAGTCACTCGAGTAACTTACACCCGAACTATATACGGTTCGCTCAAACTTCTGCTGAGGAAAGGCTTTCGTCATTGGATTTGCATGATTATCATCTGATGCGATTTATTCGATCATCACATCGCTATGATGTATGATCCGAACGAATCAGATGAATAATCGAAGTATATATCTGGATCGTTGATGAGACCATTAATTCGTTAGCCTGCGCTGAAGCCTAGCTCAGCTGCTAACAGAACTATATCTAATCTAATTAGATTATTATCGACCCAAAAGGCTTCTATTGCTGCCACAGCCGCATCAATAATCCACTTTTGTTGTTTATTCGGTAATAGTATCTTGCTTGGAAGATTTCCAGCTCACTGTTCCATTATACAAACTTTATAGTACCGTTGTTACGACTTATAGTCGTTATTATCGGTTTGGAAACTTGCAGTAGTGAACCCAGTCACTTCAAGTTCTCATTCTCCATAGTTTAAGACAGCATCCTTAGTTCATCTAAGATACTGATGGATGTTCTTAACATCAATCCAATGACTATCACTTGGATTGGCCTGATTGTGAATCCATTTGCTCAAAGTATATGAGACACCAGGTCGCGTACATTTATTCAATGTATGAGTTTTCAGAGAGTATTAACAACTTTTAGATCTATCCCAATAGATCTTTATTCCTAGAATAAAAATGTGTTTCTCTCAAGAATTCTACGGAGAATTTTCTTGAAAGCCAAGCTTTCACCAATTGTATTATGGGAACATCATTTCCAAGAAATGATATATCATCATTATTATTCAGGACATTCACCTTCAGTGCGCTCCCACTAACCTCCTTATATACACAAGAATCATTTTCGTTTTGAATTAAATCATATACCATTATGATTACATCAAAATGATAGTTCCAAGAATGCAATGCTTGCTTCAATCCATCCATGGATCGAATTACTTGCAAACCTTGTTTTCTCATTTTGGTACGACAAAACCGTCAGGATGTTATAACATCCTCCAAAAGGTTTCCGTTAAGGAAAACGGTTTTGGCATTCAGCTGCCATATTTCATGAAGGAAACATGCAGCTTTAGCAAGCATTATCCAAATGGATTAACCATGGCAACATGTAAAAGGTTTCGTCATAATCAACACAATGTTGATAACGATAACTTTTTCGCTACAAGCCTAGCTTAGTACATTGGTATGTTGCCATCCATGTATGTCTTCTTTGAAGACTTATATTCATATCCATATGTTTTTCCTGTTCATATCTAATATGAAATCTGTCAAACAGATTTTTATGGAAACCTTATTCTAAATAAAATCTGCACTGTTTATGCGTATCCGTTGAAGGAAATGGTGGCTCCAAGCAACTCATGATTAACTTTATCATGTCCAACAAAATTTGGTTTATCTATTCGGACACACCGTCAAATTGACGTGTTCCAGGAGGATCCTCATTGAAAGAATACTATACTCTTTCAAGTATATACGAAACTTATTGCTTAAGTATATTCATCATGGTCCAACCGTGATGGTTTTACACTTTAGCCGATCTGTTTGTCTATTTCGTGTCGAAACTCTAAAAGTTTTCGATTTGTGTTTCAAAAGAAACACATAACCATAACGTGATGCCACATCTGTAAAGGTCACGAAATATTCATATCCACATCTAGCCTAGCTAGATATGGGCCCACCTACGTCACTATGAACAAGGGCTAACAAATCGGTGGCACTTGCACTTTTACCAGTAAAGGTGTTTTAGGCACTTTGCCCAATAACTAGATTCGTAGACATATTTGAATGGAATCAAATTTGTCCTAGTATCCACTCTTCAAAAGTGTGGATATACGAGTCTTGTTTAATTGTGTCCCATACAACAATGCCACTTTTAAGTTTCTTCTGATCAAATCAGTTTAGCTATTTGGTTTGTCATGGTCATAGGTTTGAGATTTATTTATTTCAAAATATAAATTTGTTATTCACATCTAATGTGTTTTATCTCAATATCATCTTTATATAATAAAACACTTTAGTGTTCTAGATGTTGGTAAAAATCTAGGTCCCAAGATCAAATCAAGACATGAAATAAGCGTGAATACATCAACGGAGTAGCGGAATACTCACATTGATCGGTTATGTCGATTTGAAGACGAATCAAGGCCAAAAACGTACTGCTTTGCTCACGCCACTGCAACCAGTCCATGCTCACTGTCTTGGCAGTTTCGGGTCTCAAAACGAAGCTCCAAACTCCGTCGGATGAGTCCCGCCTCATGGTCGAACCTCCCTACCACCTTCCAAGACTCGTAGTGTGCTAGCACTTGCGTTTTCACCATGAAAACCCAACTCTTGCTCCCCTAAAGTCACGCCCAAACTGGTTCAAAACCAATGAAGAATGGCCACCATTGCCGTGAGAAGAAGAGAGAATTTTGAGAGAGATTGAATTGTGTTGTATTAAAATGATTTACCAAAAATCAATTTGTATTTATGCCATAATATTTATTAATTAATAATAAATTTATGACACAAAACATGCAATGGCTTAGAGTGTCAAACACTCAAACTCCATGCAATGACATTGAGTGCAATGTACACAATCTACATGCAAAGCATTAGAATGACATGTGTCTGTGGGCCCCACACGTTTCCAAATGAAAGTGGGCCCACGTGCACTCACGCGTTCG
This sequence comes from Zanthoxylum bungeanum, assembly GCA_019454045.1. Lineage (NCBI taxonomy): Eukaryota > Viridiplantae > Streptophyta > Magnoliopsida > Sapindales > Rutaceae > Zanthoxylum > Zanthoxylum bungeanum. Next base: position 581 of record SKCR01010888.1, on the reverse strand, counting down.
GGTTCGATATTTCTGAATACCGAGCTTACGTCGCGACGTTAATTCAATCGAATTTAAATAAATAATGCACCTGGCGAAATTATTATTTACGTCGCTAACGAATTAATTCTAAATTAACTCGATTGCCCGAATTAAAATCTAATTTTAATTCCGCGTCGAAATCTAATTTCGTCTAATATATCGAATATATTAATTCATCGATCAATTCCAAATTAATCGTTCTCTCTCTATAGACGACATTTTATCCCGGATAAAATATCTCCGTTATTAATCCTAGATTAATTTTCTCTCTCTCTTCTGTATAATCCCAGATTATTCAAGAGTGCGAGTTGTGCGTCATCGGTGGATTATCGGGAAGCGACCCATGAGATCCCCGATAATCTGGCAGTAAAACGGTCGTCGGAGTATCCGAATCACGTACGTACCAAGTACTACGTTCTACCGATTTACGAGACAAGGTCGACTCCTAGCAAAGCACCAAGTCTACCCAATTCTCCGGACATATATCCATTTAAGAATATTAAGATCTGTATCAGCGTAGTATACAATTGTATTGTGCATATCTGCCCAGTATCGGATAA
>SKCR01010887.1:0-84282 GCA_019454045.1 Zanthoxylum bungeanum | reverse complement strand
TCTCTTTAAATCGGACAATCCTGACCTTGTCATATTGTCCCGACGGTTACAACCTTTTATAGAGTACTAGTTCTGTGTCCTGCGTGATCATCACCTCCATATGTCTGAAGCGATACTTCCATCTTGACATCACATCCAGTACACTACGATTCTCGATAAACCCAGAAGAGGTGTACACAGAACCGGTTAAGGTCCCCAACCACCAAAACCAAAGTTTACCGATTGTCGCAAGTACTAGCGATGTAAGTCTCAGGTTAAGACCATATACACCTACCCTGATGCGGCCTCCCATAGACACGTAGACATACTACCAATGGGATTCCGCGGGGTCTATCCAGAGCGAAGCTGTTTTCCGTACCATCGGTAAAACACAACCTCCTATCGCACTTGCATAAGTATCCAATACTTAAATATATGAGAACTATGCCGTCGTGCCCTCACAACGTGCACAAGCGCAATACTAGTCTATTCCGCATTATCGATGTCCAGTCTCGATAATACTACGACTAGGGATATTTAATGATTAAACCTTTGGGGACTGATACTGTCTCATATCATTCTCAGTCCAGGTACTAATCATATGGACTTTCGCCATTTATAAGTCAAAGTAAATAATATTACAAAACGGCAAAAGGCAATTTCATTATCACATAGTTAATTTTGTACAATAATACAATATCATTTACAAACAGTGACGCTATGGGACATAATGTCTAACAACAAAGTGGTAGTGGGTAGAGGGTTTCTGTGTGTATTGGGTTGTTCTTTTTCTGGGTCGGGTATTTTATGAGCGTCAATGATGTTTTGGATCTCATGCCTAAGGCGGGTGCAATTGTCAGTTTCATGGCCTTTTCTTTGATGGAAGTGACAATATAGGCTTAGGTCGAGGTGGGTGGCACATGGTTTGGAAGTAGTTTAGGCTCTAAGGGTTCTATGACTCCTTGCATCTTCAACTTTTCAAACACATTTGACAAGGTCTACCAAGATTGGAGAATCGCCTATATTTGATGGCAGTGACCTCAACAGTAGCAGGCATGGTCCCTGAAGGCCCCCCAATAGTCCTTATATTATGGCTGTAAAAATTTCAATTCTCGGCTTCCTCTTCCTCGATATCCATGATAGTTTCTCTAAGCTGTCGAAAGTTGCTAATCATAGAGGTCATCCTCCTCAGCTTGTTATAAATAGAGGGATTGGTGCCCTTAATGATCATTTTGATCTGGTCCTTCTCCGAGGGTCGAGTCTGTATTTTCAAGAGCTGGCTTCTCCAGCGATCTACATAATCCTTGAAGCTCTCCTCCGGCTTATGTTTGGTTTTCTCCAAGTCACAGAGTGACAAATCAATCTCCAAATCTGTCACATACTGATTCAGAAAGGCCTCTGCTAATGCTCTCTAGTCATCATTGACCTTTCTCTCCAGGCCATGATACCATACCACAGGCACCCCCTCCAGTGAGATCCCGAACATCTTCTAAACCTGACCCTTCGACAGACCCACTGAACTCATCATGGAAACATACTGTCAGAGATAAAGCCTAGGATCCCCATTCCCGTTGAACTTGGCTATGTCAGATATCTTGAACTGCGAAGGTAGCTGCTCTTCGAAAGTCATCGCATCGTAGTCTAGCAAATCTTCATGTTTACCCTTAAACTTGCGAGTAACTGACTCAACCTGATCCCTGTATTTCTGTAGTTCTACTTGAGACCTGGCTACCCTTCCTATAGCATACTCTTCCATGTCATCATCAAAAGCAGGGATCTCATCACTCACCATATTCGGAGGTTCCTCACGCCTGACATTCTCATTGTTTTCTATTCCCCCTGTGTGGGGCACTGCCAGACTAGCCACGGCGGTGGCTAAAGCTTGTAACTGCTCAGTAATCTTAGTGATATTGGACTCTAATTGGTCCAAGCGGGAAACCTCATTATCTGACTCACTCATGTTTGCTAACTGTTTTTTTACAAGTCTTTCTTCTTCTCTAACCCAACGGATATCTATGATGGGTGTTGAAACTATGAGTTAGCATGATACGTGTATGCATGCGATGCATGAGATGTATAAGATGTATGTGGTTATCAAAACAGTATGTCATTCCGACCTTATTTCTTCCACACTCGTGGTAAGTCCATTTATATCCTAGGTATGGCTTATCCTATGCACCGATGTAAGGTACACAAAATCGTTCTCTCCTATACTATGGGGTGAACCTTGGTCACTTCAGTCCCTTTCCATCGGTAAAAGACAAAGGCTGCCCATTTATGATGAATTGGGTTTTTCGGCATCCGTGGTCATGGGATGAACTTGGAGGTATCCAAAGTAAATAAATATGCTATATCAAGGCGTATCATTCCTGGATGAAAGCCAGTGTGGATATTGGACTCATGCTTTTACCATATTCAGATTATGATTGGATTTTCTAAGTCCATCAAGGTTTTCATACAAGTTGGCCCATTATCATTTTAAAGTATTCAATCAAATTATCGCGAGGTACAAACTTATCCCAGTTGAAAAGGCCCAACATGTTTACACTTTTGCAATAAGGTGACTAAACAACTTCAAATGATAGGGGGCCCAAACACAAATTGGCCCATCGGTATTTTGGAAGCTTTTGGCCCAATCGTCATAAGACATAAACTCATCCCTGTTTAAATGGCCCAACAAGTTCGTATCTTATGACGAGAAGTCCAACTGGATCCAAATGATGATGGCCCAAACACAAGGATAAAAGGGTGGCTTCTATGGGTCATACTTTGGTATTAGATATTATAACACATTTTCTCTCTCTCTTTTGGTAACTCACGATTTGGAACCATTTCCCTCCTCTCTCACTCTCGGCTTTGAAGCCATTTTCTTCTCCATTTCTTGGCTTGGCCGAAAATAAACAAGAAGAAAAATGGAAGATTTGTGGCAAATCTTGCCAATGCTAGCATATAAAGGGTCATCCAAGGTGATAGGGAAACCAACTTGTGAGCATGGAATCACCATTTGCAAAGCTTGGAGCTTGGAGCATCAATGGAGGACATCCATGGAGGTTGACCGAAAATTGGAGCACATCCAAGGAGCAAAGCCGAGAGCTTCATGGAGCAAGGGCTTGTGTTCGTTGCGTCGCAAAATCCGATCAATGTAAGTATGATTTCGCCGTACTTCTTGATGTATTCACATGTGTTTCATTGCTTGAAATCGATCTTGGGACTAATTAGAAACCCAACAATGGTATCTTGAGCCATTTTGAGCATGAAACTTGATTAGGGTAAAATTTGGGTAAAATCAATTTGAGCATGATTGATAAAATTAATTGATTGAGTATGCTGAATGATGATGTATTGAAGTGTATATGATCAATTTCATGAAATATTGATTGGATCAATTTTTCCCCAATATTGAGGCTGGCCGAAACATAGTGATGCCTATAATTCATGGTATTTTTTATTTTGATCATTGGATGAGTTGAAATCATTTGGGTAATGTTGATTTAATGTTGATTTAGGATTTAATTGGATTGAATCTGAAATCGGACATAAATTACCCTAAAATGTCGAGACTATAAAGCATGAAAATGAGTTGATTTTTTGATTCAATTGTGTTGGACATAAGTTGGTGATAATGAGCATAATTAATTAAATGAATTAGTATTTTGGAAATGTTAATTTGGATAATTAATTATGGCATACACTTTAAATTAATTAATTGTGAAATTGGAATTTTGTAAGTTAATTAATTGGCCAAATTTGGAATTGGGCTTGTAAAGTTGTAATTGGGCTTAATGGGCTTGGTTGGGCCAAGTTTGGTTAGGCAAATTGGTTGGATCCAATTGGGCCCAAAACCATAACCATAAAGTCCAAATATGACTTAAATGGACCTTTAATATTAATTGGGCCTAATGGGCCTAAATTGGTTTCTTGGCAAATAAGGGTGATTCCTTAAATGGGCTTTGGTATTTGAGATTGACCCATATTGACAAAAATTCCATGCCTTAAGAAATTCATTGAAAGCCCATTGGACTTTAATTAAAATTGACATTTGATGTTAATTGGGCTTTGAGACCCGTAATGATTAGATTTAGAATCTAAGTCGTAAAGGCACATTAAAAGTGTAATTATTTAATTTGGAATTAAATAAATGAATTAGTATTAAATACAAATTGAATTGGATTTAATGTTGTAGTTTAATATAATTCAAGAATTCGTACTTTGAGTACTTATTCACAAAATGAGTTTGACTCGCGCAAAATCAAATCGTTGTTTGAACATTGGATGGTCATTAATATTTAGATTAATTAATTGGATTAGATTGATTGATAACATGCTTGTGTGAATACATGGATGCAATGTATGAATAATGTATATCGGATAGATATTAGATGGGTGAGGGCAATTTTGGAAATTATTGTAATAAATTTAGAATTTATTAATTGGACCTGCGTGTCCAGCCGTTACCTCTTGACTTTGTGTATTTCTCTTCTCACGTATTCCCCTCAATGTAAATGAGGTTTCTTTAGAAGTGTTATGTAATCGGGTAGAAGTAATACTTGTGCTAGCGGGAGAGAGGAAATGGAGAGATTTGTTCTAAGAACAATGTGTTTAAGTATCCATCCGCATATCATTATTATATTTATTTACGCGCCTTATTATGTGTTTAGAATGCATGTTTTAAGGGTGTATGATGATGAGACCTTAACAAGATAATTAATTGGTTGCCAATTACACGCGGAAAACCCTCACAACATATAAGCATTTTTCTTCCATTGAGTGATTCTTACTCAAGATCCAAGACTGGCACTGGTTTATTGGCCAATGTCAAGACCTTTGTCTGTCGCGATGTGTTTGAATCATGAAGGCTTTGTTCCATATCGGTGTCTTGTCCAGTTGTGATTTGTTGGCCAAATTCAAGATCACTTTTTTTCCATCGACATTGATTACGAAGCTTTCCATGGTCAATGGGTTCCGCTTAACTGGGATCACTAAGTTTGTTGTGCCAAAGCCAAGGCTTAGTTGATTCAGAGAGGAAAAAGGTTAGGCAATATTGGATATATTGGCATATATAAGATATATGTTTCGGACTTGGATGTCACCTACTGGATCTAGGAATTGGATGGGATCCAATTGATCTTAGAGATCTACCTAGTTAATTATCATATAATTTGTTGGCCAAAGTCAAGATTGTGTGTTATTTAACGGGATCATAGCCCACTAGGAAACAAGGTTTCCCGAGTACTCCACATAGGGTTAGAGGCTCGCGAAAAATAGTGGGAGGCAAGTATTAAATTTGCAATATTCGTTTAGTTACTTGCCATACGCGCTCATATTCAAATTTTTCGTCAATATGAATTAATATATTAGTTGGACTAATATTTAAACGTTGTTTTTAAATAAACAGTTGGACTGTATTCAAACTATTTCATTATAGTTGATTATATAATTGGATTATAGTAATCAATATATTTGAATTAACCATTTCAATTAATAGTTGATTTTATAATTGGATTATAGTAATCAATATAATTGAATTGTAACCAATTAAATTATAGTTGATTATATAGTTAGACTATAGTAATCATTATATTAAATAATACCTAAAATCGTTGATTCGATAGTTGGACTATTGGAATCAAGATAACTGAAAGATTAGTGTTTAAAACATAATCCTGGGTGAAAATGTATTTAAACGACTTTAATTTTCAGATTGGGAATAAAATCTCTGGATAGTCCTGAAAACTGAGAAGTTACTTTATTTGATATAGTGACATCTCGAGCCTAAGCCCGAAGTTGAGCAAATAGTAGAACATGATATTGGAATATTCATGTGATGATAACTTTAGTGCTTAATCCAATAAACTTGCCAAATAGACTCCTTAATTTCTTAATCAGAACTAAGGATTGGATCCTTATAGTATGATATTGAAATTGAAGGATCTTCATAGATTCTATCCTTAGATCTTAGACGTACTAAATTGCTATAGTAAACTCTTGGAGAGTTAATGGCTATACTCAAGGAGACAAAGCCAAAGTTTGCAATAGGGCAAGAAGCACAAGGCGCATCTTATTTCAACATTCCAGAAGGCCAAGGCTTGGCCAAAGGCTTTTGGGGTGTGGAAAAGGGGCAAAGGCAAAGTCATTATAATCTTTTGGGAAGACAAAGGACATATCCCAAGATGTCAGCCTAAACTGTGGCAAACGGGGTCACTGAGGCCTGACTGCCGTATGGACAAGGCAGACATGAAGGAAGTGAAGACGGTGTAAGGCACCGACTTCAAATATGTTTTTCATTAACATGTTCACTACTAGTATTAAAATTGGATTGTAGATACTGGATGTGGTACATATATATGTACTAGTGTGCAGAATCTGCTCATTAGCAGAATACTGACTTCAGTTGAGATTTACCTACGAATTGAAAACGGGACGACAATCGCTGTTTTAACCGTAGAAACCTAAGTTTAGGAACTACCCTTCGGGTATGTACTTAAATTAGGAAACTGTTAAAATGTAACTAGTTTGACTAGAAACATTATCTCTATATCAGGGTTTAACCCGTTACGGGTATACCTTTATATTTTAGAACACTAAAGTGTTTTATTTTATAAAGATGATATTGAGATAAACACATTGGATGTGAATAACAGTATTTATATTTTGAATATAAATGAATCTTAAACGTATGACATGACAAACAAATAGCTCAAACTGAATAAATCAGTTGAGGACTTATAAGTGGCATTGTTGTCTGGGACACATTAAACAAGACTCGTATATCCACACTTTTGAAGAGTGGGTATAGGACAGATTTGATGCTCCTCAAATGATGTCTACGAATCTAGTTTATTGGGTAAAGTGCTTAAAACACCTTTACTTGGTAAAAGTATAAGTGCCATCGATCTTTTAGCCCTCGTTCATAGTGACGTAAGTGGGACCATGTCTAGCTAGGCTAGAGGTGGATATGAATACTTCGAAACCTTTACGGATGTGGCATCGCGTTATGGTTATGTGTTTCTTGTGAAACACGGATAGGAAATTTGATGAATTCAAAGAGTTTTGACACGAAGTAGACAGACAGACCGGCTAAATTATTATACCGTCACGGTTAGACCATGGTGAAAAATACTAAGCCATAAAGTTTCTCAATACTTGAAAGAGTATAATATTCTTTCAATGAGGACTCATTCCGGAACACGTCAGTTTGACGATGTGTCCAAGGAAAGAAACCGAATTTTGTTGGACATGATAAGGTTAATCATGAGTCGCTCTGAGCTACCATTTCCTTCAAATGATAAGCTTTAAACAGTGCAAAACTTAGTTTGAATAAGGTTCCATAAAAATCTGTTTGACAGACTTCATATTAGATATGAAAAGGAAAGAAACCGAGTTTCTCATTCCTGAAGATTTGGGAATGCTGGGCATAAATTTGGATGATACCAAACTAGAACCCAAATCGGATAAGTGCCTAATTGTAGGTTATCCTAGGGAAACCAAAGTATAGTACTTATACAATCATAAGAGAACAATGTAATAGTTGCTCACCATGCGGTTTTCCAAAGAGGAATACCTATATGCAGTGGTAAGTGAGAAGAAAGTAAAACTCGATGAAAATAGGAGTAATACTGTTCAAGGCACTGATTCCTTAATGGAACACAAATAGTTCATCAAGGATGAAACTATACCAATAATCTTCGAATACACAAGAACTGCGATAGTCGGCAGAGTTAGAAAATAATTTGGGAGGTATGGGTTTCTGATCTCTCCTCATAAATATGTCAATCTTATTGAGGAATACAAACAGACTACGTATGAGGAAGTGATACAAGGTATCGACTCCCTATTATGGAAAAGTGTCATGAGTCCGAAATGGATTCCATGTATACCAACCAAATTTGGATACTAGTTGAAATACCGCAAGGCATTGTGCCTATTGGTACTATATAAGTCTTCAAGGAAGACATACATGGATGGCAACATACCAACATACTAAGCTGGGCTTATAGCGAAAATGTATCGTTATCAACATTGTGTCGATTACGACGAATCCTTTTACTAGTTGCCATGGTTAAATCCATTTGGATAATGCTTGCAAATGCTGCATGTTTCATTTATGAAATATGGCAGCTGAACGTCAAAATCGCTTTCCTTAAATGCAAACCTTTTGGAGGATGTTTACAATATCCTGACGGTTTTGTCGTACCAAAATGAGCAAATAGGGTTTGCAAGTTAATTCGATCCATTTATGGATTGAAGCAAACATAGCGTTCTTGGAATTATCATTTTGATGTAATAATAATGGTATATGATTCAATTCAACCCGAAATGACTTCTTGTGTATATAAGGAGGTTAGTAGGAGCACACTGACAATTAATGTCCTAAGTAATGATGACATATCATTTCTTGGAAATGATATTCCCATAATACAGTAGGTGAAAGCTTGGCTTTCATGAAAATTCTCCGTAGAATTATTTGGAGAGACAACTTTTATTCTAGCAATAAGGATCTACTGGGATAGAACTAAAAGTTGTTTGTACTCTCCGAAAATTCATACATTGAAATAAATGTATGCGACCAGGTGTCTCATATGCTTTGAGCATATGGAGTCACAATCAGGCCAACCCAAGTGATAGTCACTGGATTGATGTTAAGAACATCTTTAGTATCTTAGAGAACTAAGGATGCTTTCTTATACTGTGGAGATGAGAACTTGGAGTGACTGGGATCACTGTTGCAAGTTTCCAAACCGATAAAACGATTATATATCGTAAGAACGGTACTATAAAGTTTGAATAATGGAACAATGAGCTGGAAATCTTCCAAGCAAGATATTGTTACCGAATAAACAACAAAAGTGGATTATTGCTGCAGCTGAGGCAGCAATAAAAGCCTTTTGGATCGATAATAATCCTAATCAGATTAGGAGTAGTTCTGTTAGCAGCTGAGCTAGGCTACAGCAAAGGCTAAAGAATTAATGGTCTCATCAACGATCCAATATATACTTCAATTATTCATCTGATTCGTTCGGATCATACATCGTGGCGATGTGATGATCGAATAAATCGCATCAGATGATAACACTGCAATCCGCTGACGAAAGCCTTTTCTCAGCAGAAGTTTGAGCGAACCGTACAAGTTCGGGTGTAGGACACTTGAGTGATTGGCTATAGGCCAAGTGGGAGTTTTGGACAATTATGGCCCATAGCATCACTATTTGTACAGATCATGGTGTTGTTGTACAAATTAACTATGTGACAAAAGAAATTGCCTTTTATCATTTGTAATTAGATTACCAAGATGTATAAATGATAAAAGGTCCTTATGATTAGTTCCAGATTGAGATGATATGAGACAGTATCAATCCACAAAGGTTTAATCTTTAAATATCCATAGTCGTAGTATTATCGAGATTGGACATCGATAATGCGAAATAGACTAGTATTACACTTGTGCGCGTTATGGGAGCATAACGACATAGTTCGCATATATTTGGGTATAGGATACTCATGCAAGTGTAATAAGAGGTTGTTTTTACCGATGGTACGGAAACAGCTTCGCTCTGGATAGACCCCTCGGAATTCCATTGGTAGTATGACTATATGTCTATGGAAGTCTGAATCAGGGTAGGTGTATTTGGTTTTAACCTAAGACTTGCACCGCTAATACTTGCGACAATCAATATACTTTGGTTTTGGTCGTCCAGGGCTTTAACAAGTTATGTGTACGCCTCTTTTGGGTATATTGAGAATCGTAGTGTATTGGGTGTGATGTCGAGATGGAAGTATCACTCGAGTCATAGTGGAGATGATGATCACGTAGGATACGTAACTGGTTCTCTTATGTACTGCAGTCATCGGGATAATATGACTAGGTCATGATTATCCGATATAAAGACTGGTTACCAGAGATCTGATATGTGCTTCATAGGGGGCAGACACAATTCCAGCCCTAGGCCTTGCACGTGACATCCAATACTGGATCAAAATACGCAATACTACGTATACTATGCCTGATATAGATCACATATTCTAGTAATAATATTTCTAGAGATTCACATATTCCGACGACCGGATTTACTGCCAACATATCCGGGGATCTCATGGGTCGCTTCCCAAAGATTCACCGATGACGTATGACTCAATTCTCCAGAAATATTCTTACTAGAATATGTGATCTATATCAGGCGTAGTATAACATAGTATTGCGTATTCGATCCAGTATCGGATGTCACGTGTAAGGCCTGGGGATGGAATTGTGTCTGCCCCGTACGAAGCATATATCGGATCTCTGGTAACCAGTCTCTATATTGGATAATCATGACCTAGTCATATATCCCAATGACTGCAGTACATAAGAGAACCAGTTCTGTATCCTACATGATCATTATCTCCACTATGACTGGAGTGATACTTCCATCTCGACATCACATCCAATACACTACGATTCTCAATATACCCAAAAGAGGCGTACACAGAACCTGTTAAAGCCTTGGACGACCAAAACCAAAGTATATTGATTGTCGCAAGTATTAGCGGTGCAAGTCTCAAGTTAAGACCAAATACACCTACGCTTATTTCGGACTTCCATAGACACATAGTCATACTACCAATGGAATTCCGAGGGGGTCTATCCAGAGCGAAGCTGTTTCCCATACCATCGGTAAAACACAACCTCCTATTACACTTGCATGAGTATCCTATACCCAAATATATGAGAGCTATGCCGTTATGCTCCCATAATGTGCACAAGTGTAATACTAGTCTATTCCGCATTATCGATGTCCAATCTCGATAATACTACTACTAGGGATATTTAATGATTAAACCTTTCTGGATTGATACTGTCTCTTATCATCTCAATCCGGAACTAATCATAAGGACCTTTTATCATTTATACATCTTGGTAATCTAATTACAAATGATAAAAAAGGGCAATTTCCTTTGTCACATAGTTAATTTGTACAACAACACCATGATCTGTAAAAATAGTGATGCTATGGGCCATACTATCCAACACATAGAACTATGGTTCACATGCGGGTTTATAGGAGTATAGATAAAAGCTCCCGCCGGTGAAGGGTTGCCCACAACTAGGTCTCCCCACTCAAGGGTTCGAGCGACCAAGTGAGCGCACCTTTTCTTATACCCTAAGGTACGTGCCAACGAGCGATGATGCCATATAATAATCCGCCGCCTCGAGCGAAAATGACATCACGATATATGATGCCATCAAGGTAGGAAAGGGTATGCAAAATATATGAGACAATGTTAACTAAAGCGAAAATCACAAATATTCCAAGATATTATTTCGGGGCCGATTCTCTATCCTCAGTAGAGTCGCCAGACTGTAGACATGGTACAGAGGTACTGTGATACTGTCCGGGCTCGTGGCCCGGTGGGAGTACGGAGTAGCCCGCATGGGACTAAACCGGAGAATAAATAGAGTCGCCACCTAGTGTGAACTGGGAAATGATTTAAGGCCGCACTCACCCCTCACAAGGGAAGACCTCAAATTGTTGGGTTCAGAATGGCCCCTTACTTATGCCAATTGTAATGAAAGGATTTATGCAATAATATAACCAAGTCTTATGCAACACATGCAAGATAATTTAATCAACACACAAGTTTGCACACCCATAAACGTAAGTGATTCAAATTACCATGTGCTTGACAGTCATGAAAGTGCTTTACCATCTTCGCGCAGTCTGTTTCCATGGTCGACCAATAAAAACCTTGTCTCACTATCTTGCGGGACAGATTCAACCGGTTCATGTGCGGACCACATACCCCAGCGTGTATTTCTTCCATCACATGCTGAGCTTCTTCTTTTCTCAAACACTTCAACCGAATACTGTTTGCTTGCCTCTTGTACAGTTCCCCTTTTAAAATTACATACTGGGAAGCTAACTTCTGAATGGCTATTCTGTCTTTTCTGTCTGCCTCTTTCGGGAGTTCACCATGTTCCAGATACCTCTGAATGTCATAATACCAAGGTTTACCGTCGTCGACCTCAACTTACAGAATTCTTTCTATCTCATAAACAAGTCTGGTTGCTGTTGTCAGTATCAAAGGTCTCATCACTAACTTTTCTGGATTTTCCCAAGTTGCTGCAAGTGTAGCCAATGCATCTGCCATCTGATTCTCTTCTCTCGGTAAGTGCTGAAACTTACACTCGGGATAACATGTGCCAACCTTCTGAGGTAAAAAAAGGTAAGGTTTCAACCGTTCTTCTTTCAATTCCCATTCTCCTCACATCTGCTGGACTACCAACATAGAATCTCCGTAGATTTCCACACTCCCGGCCTTCAAGGCTATCAATTCTGTCAAACCAAAAGCACATGCTTCATACTCGGCCATGTTGTTAGTCACTCTGAATGTCAACCTCTTGGCCAAAGGTAAAGTCTCTCCCTCGGGGGTCACTATCACGATCCCAATTTCGGCTCCCTTGTAATTCACTGCTCCGTCAAAATACATCTTCCATCTCTGAACTGTTATTGATTGGATCTCTTCATCTGGAAATTCAAACTTATACTGATCCCCCTCCACAGGTTGCAATGCCAGAAACTCTGCTACTGCTCACCCTTTGATCACTTTGGAGGTGAGATACTCAATGTCAAACTCTGTCAGCAATACCAACCATCTGCCCAATTTTCCCACTAGTGAAGGCACCGAATGAAGATATTTCAGAGGATTTTTCTTTTGCCACTACCTGGATCTTGTAAGACTGGAAATAATGTCGCAACTTTCTGGAAGCCCATACCATGGCAAGATAGATCTTCTCTACTTCTTGATACCGAGCCTCATACGGGAGCATCTTCTTACTCAGATAGTAGACTGCATGTTCTACTCCTGTCTCATCTGCCTGTACCGTCATTGCCCCCAGTGCTTCTGATTCTATAGCCAAATACAATATCAAAGGTCTGCCCGGTCTCGGAGGTTTCAATACATGAGGCTTTACCAAGTACTCTCTGATTTTGTCGAAGGCTGTCTGACACTGTTGATTCCATCTCATGGGCTGATCTTTTCTCAACAGTTTGAAGATAGGCTCACATACTGATGTCAACTTGGCGATTAACCGATTGAGGTACTGAATCTTCCCCAAGAATGCTCTGACTTCTTTTTCTGTCTTCGGTGCAGGCATTTCTATGATTGCCTTGATTTTCTCAGAATCTACCTCTATTCCGCCCATTCCCACTGTATGACCAAGCAATTTCTCTGATGTCACCCCAAACACACATTTCTTGGGATTAAGCCGCAGATTGTATTTGTCAACTCTCTGAAGGAACCTTTCCAGTGCTTCGATATGCCCAACCCTTGTCTCTGATTTCACCATCATGTGATCCACATACACCTCAATCTCTTTGTGCATCAAGTCATGGAAAAGTGTAGTGGCCATCCGCTGATAAGTAGCTCCTGCGTTCTTAAGCCCAAACGACATTACCTTGTAACAATAAGTACCCCACTCAGTAACAAATACAGTCTTGTATTTGTCTTTCTCAGCCATGAGAATCTGATTGTAACCTGAAAACCCATCAGCAAATGAATACATAGTAGATAAAGTCGTACTATCAACCAGTACATCTATATACGGTAGGGGAAAATCATCTTTCGGGCAAGCCTTGTTGAGATCTCTGTAGTCCACACACATTCTGACTTTTCCGTCTTTCTTCGGCACTGGCATTATGTTAGCCAACCACTCGGGATACTTCACTACTTCTAGGAACCCCACATCTATCTGTTTCTTAACTTCCTCTCTGACTTTCTCAGCCCATTCTGGTCTCATCCGTCGAAGTTTCTGTTTTACTGGCCTCATGTTCGGATAAGTTGGTATTGTGTGCTGGGCAATGTTTCTGTCCACCCCAGGCATGTCCTCATAGGACCAATCAAACACTTTGGCATATCTGACCAACACTTCTTCTAGTTTCTCCCTCTCTTCGGAGGTAACTTCACTTGCAATCAAAATTTCCTTAGGGTTCTCAAGTGTACCCAAGTTAAATGCAGTAGTTCTGGCCAAACTGATATCAAATATGCTTGATTCGTGCAGAGTAAATGGAAATGACTCGGGCAAGTAAGCAAAAGAAATGTCTTTATTATTGGATAATGCGCGAAAGTACATTCAAACAAATCAGGAAGGTAAATGTCTTCATCATCTATAGACACTTCTTCCTCTACAACCAGGTTTTCCTCAGGCTTTTTGTCTTCTCCCAGAGTCAGGCTCTCCAACTTCATCAGTTCTTCCTCCTCAATTCTCTTCTTCTTTCTTCACAATTTCTTCAACATCGACTTCTTACCCCATATCCTGGAAGATCTCAAACCCAGGTACCACAATTCCATTAACTTCCACAGGTTGGCTCCCCTTGATATCCTGAAGCTTTCATAAAACATTCCATCAGTTTTCAGGCCCTTTTTCTTGACCATTGGCCTTCTCATCAGACTTGTACCCCAACCCTTCTGAGTAGTCTGCCCTCTGAAATCTGGTAATCTTGAACCTTCACCTAGCTCAAACTCTCATTTTTTTCATGATCCTAGCCACCCTAGGATCCACCCACTCCTCAAAAGTAGCCGACACCTGAAACCTCGTGAAAGGTGTATCTCCAGGCAGCCACGACATTATCTCTACCTCTACTCAGCTCGGATAGTAACAACTTCTCCCTCATACGGGAACTTGATCATCTGATGTAAAGTGGAAGGCACGCCCCCAAGTTTGTGAAACCAAGGCCTTCCCAATAATAAGGCGAAAGTAGCCGGGATGTCCAGTACCACGTGAACTCAACCTCATCTTCAATCGG
Organism: Zanthoxylum bungeanum; assembly: GCA_019454045.1. Classification (NCBI taxonomy): domain Eukaryota; kingdom Viridiplantae; phylum Streptophyta; class Magnoliopsida; order Sapindales; family Rutaceae; genus Zanthoxylum; species Zanthoxylum bungeanum. The sequence continues at coordinate 69,523 of SKCR01010887.1, read as the reverse complement.
GCCTACCTTGACCATAGCCACAAAGTACCCTCAACTCCCCTTTTACTGTCATCATAAGCCTTAATAGTCATGCTGGAGGGGTCCAAGTCTTCGCTTTCATACCCAATTCGCCATAATTTTCAGCGGGCACACATTGATGGACGAACAGTCATCCACCTTCACACATGAAGTTCTCTTGCCCCTTATTTCGGCCCTGATAATAGAGGCCTATTATGATTTCTCCCCTCCCCGGGAATCATCCTCAGAAAAAGATATATGCAAGCTTCTTTCTGAACTGACCCTACAAACATTGCAGGGTTGGCATCTTCCGGTATCACAATCTTGCTCAAGGCCTCAACCATGCCTGCCTATGCTCCGAGATGCACATACAGTTCTCAGATACTCACTTGTGCTATAGTCTTCCTCAATTGCCTCAGCACATATCCCCCTCCGTATTTTCTGCAGTCTCAACCACTTCTCTACCATTTGTCAAAACTGTTGGTTTATTCTAAGGTCCCAAATCAAATCAAGACATGAAATAATGCGTGAAACAATCAACGGAGGTAGTGGAATACTCACATTGATCGGTTATGTCGATTTGAAGACGAATCAAGGCCAAAAACGTACTGCCTTGCTCACGCCACTGCAACCAGTCCATGCTCACTGTCTTGGCAGTTTCGGGTCTCAAAACGAAGCTCCAAACTCCGTCGGATGAGTCCCGCCTCATAGGTGAACCTCCCTACCACCTTCGCAAGACTCGTAGTGTGCTAGCACTTGCGGTTTTCACCATGAAAACCCAACCCTTGCTTCCCTTTAGTGTCACGTTTTTCTGGTTCAAAACCATCCCAAAATTCTGTTTTGGGGCGTGAGGGAAGAGAGAAAATTGAGAGAGAAGAAGTTTTGTGTTTTTTTAAAAATGATTTACCAAAATCAATTATATTTATGCCATAATATTTATTAAATTAATAATAAATTTATGACACAAAACATGCAATGGCTTAGAGTGTCAAACACTCAACTCCATGCAATGACATTGAGTGCAATGTACACAATCTACATGCAAAGCATTAGAATGACATGTGTCATGTGGGCCCCACACGTTTCCAAATGAAAGTGGGCCCACGTGCACTCACGCGTTCGGGTTCGATATTTCCGAAATACCGAGCTTACGTCGCGACGTTAATTAAATCGAATTTAAATAAATAATTGCGCCTAGCGAAATTATTATTTACGTCGCTAACGAATTAATTCTAAATTAACTCGTTTGCCCGAATTAAAATCTAATTTTAATTCCGCGTCGAAATCTAATTTCGTTTAATATATCGAATATATTAATTTACCGATTAATTCCAAATTAATCGTTATCTCTCTCTAGACGATATTTTATCCCGGATAAAATATCTCCGTTACTAATCCTAGATTAATTTTTCTCTCTCTTCTGTATAATCCCAGATTATTCAAGAGTACGAGTTGTGCGTCATCGGTGGATTATCGGGAAGCGACCCATGAGATCCCCGGATAATCTGGCAGTAAATACGATCGTCGGAGTATCCGAATCACGTACGTACCAAGTACTACGTTCTACCGATTTACGAGACAAGGTCGACTCCTAGCAAAGCACCAAGTCTACCCAATTCTCCGGACATATCCATTTAAGAATATTAAGATCTGTATCAAGCGTAGTATACTTATGTATTGTGCGTATCGGCCCAGTATCGGATAATCACGTGCTAGGGCTGGGGCTGGATAAGTGTCTGCCTCGTCCGAAACACATATCGGATGTCTGGTAACTAGTCTCTATAATCGGATATTCATGACCTGGTCATAATATCACGATTGGATGCGCATCACTTTAAGAGCACTAATACCGTATCCTGCGTGACATCATCTCCAATATGACTGAAGTGATACTTCCGTCTTGACATCACACCCAATACTCTACGATTCTCTGATAAACCCAGAAGAGGTGAACACAGAACCAGTTAAGATCCCCCACCACCAAAACCAAAGTTTACCGATTGTCGTAAGTATTAGCGATGTAAGTCTCAGGTTAAGACTATACACACCTACCTTGATTTCGGCCTCCCATAGACACCTAGTCATAATACCAATGGGATTCCGAAGGGTCTATCCAGAGCGAAGCTGTTTCCCGTACCATCGGTGAAACACGACCTCCTATCGCACTTGCACAAGTATCCAATACTTATATATATGAGAACTATGTCGTTGTGCCCTCACAACGCGCACAAGTGCAATACTAGCCTATTCCGCATTATCGATGTCCAGTCTCGATAATACTACGGCTAGGGATATTTAATGATTAATCATTCATGGACTGATACTGTCTCATATCATCTCAATCCAGGAACTAATCATAGGGACCTCTCTTCATTTATATATCTATGGTGATCTAATCACAAATGATGAGAGTGCAATTTCCTTATTACATAGTTAATTTGCTACAACAACACAATGATCTGTGCAAATAGTGACGCTATGGGTCATATTATCCAACAATCTCCCACTTGGCACGTAGCGAGTCACTCATGTGTCCTACACTCGAACTATGTAAGGTTCGCTCAAATTGCTGAGAAAAAGGTTTTCGTCAGCGGATTTGCTTATTATCGTCTGACGCGATTTACACGATCATCACATCGCCACGATGTATGATCCGAACGAATCAGATGATATAGAAGTATATATCTGGATCGTCGATGAGACCTTTAATTCCTTAGCCTATGCTGACGCCTAGCTCAGCTGCTAACAGAACTTTATCTAATCTTATTAAATTTATTTTCGACCCAGATGGTCTTCTATTGCTGCCTCAGCTGCAGCAATAATCCGCATTTGTTGTTTATTCGGCAACAGTTATCTTGCTAGGAAGATTTCCAGCTCACTGTCCCTGTTATTCAAACTTTATAGTACCGCAGTATTTAATCTTTGGAAACTTGCAGTGGTGATCCCAGTCACTTCAAGTTTTCCATCTCTCCATAGTTTAAGATATCATCTTTAGTTCTCAGAGATACTAACAACAGATGTTCTTAATTTCAATCCAGTGACTATCACTTGGATTGACCCGATTGTGACTCCATATGCTCGAAGCGTATGAGACACCAATACAAGTACATTTTAAATGTACAATTTCCCAGAGAGTGTTAACAAACTCCAAATCTATCCCAGTAGATCTTTATTCCTTGAATAAAGGTTGTTACTCCCCAGAATTCTACGGAGAATTTCTTATGAAGAATATCTATGAAAGCCAAGCTTTCACCTATTTGTTTTATGGGAATTTCATTGTCAGTGCCCTCTCCCACTAACCTCCTTATATACACAAGAATTATTTCGTTTTGAGTCAAATCATAAACCATTATGATTATTTCAAAATAACAGTTCCAAGAACCTTATGCTTGCATCAATCCAAACATGGATCGAATAACCCGCAAACCTTGTTTGTCGGTTATACAAAATCGTCAGGATGTTGAAAGCATCCTCCAAAAGGTTTCCTTTTCAAGAAAGCGATTTTGATCTGTAACTGACATATTCCATAAATGAAATATACAGTTATCAACAAGCATCTTCAAAATGGACTTACCATGGCAACAGGTAAAAGGTTGAACCGTTATTAACACAATGTTGATAACGATACCTTTCCGTCAAAAGCCTAGCTTTGTACGTTGGTATGTTGCCATCCATGTATGTCTTCCTTGAAGACGTTAAATGTACCATAGGCACAATGCCTTGTGGTACAACAACTAGTATCCAAAATAGTTGTTATACATGGAATCCATTTCGGATTCATGGCACTTGGCCATAACAAGGCGAGACCTTGTACACGTATCCCTCAAACGTAATCAGTTGGTGTACCTAAAAGATTAAATCTTTATGAGGTGAGATCAGAAACCCATACCCCAGGTTGTTTTCTGACTCTCTCTGATCTACGCGGTTTCTTGTGTATTGGAAGATTAATGGTATAGATTCATCATTGATGAACTATTTGTGTTCCATTAAGGACTTCGTGCTTTGAATAGTATTACTCCGATTTTCATCGAGTATCACTATCCTCCCACTGACCACTGCATATCGGTATTCCTCTCAGGAAAACCGCATGGTGAGCAACAATCACATTGTTCTCATGTGGGATTTATAAGTACTATACTTATCGTTTCCCTTAGGATAACCTATATTGGCACTAATCCAATTTGGGTCCTTAGTTTGGTATCATCCAAACGTCATGCCTGGCATACCCAAATTATCAGGAATGAGAAACCTCGTTTCTTTCCTGTTCATATCCTATATGATATCTGTCAAACAGATTTATATGGAACCTTATTCTAAATAAGTTTGCACTGTTAATACATATCCTGTTGAAGGAAATTATAGCTCAGAGCGACTCGTGATAAACCTTATCATGTCCAACAAAAATTCTGTTTTTGGTTCGGACACACCGTCTAACTAACGTGTCTCGGGAGGAGTCCTCATATGAAAGAATACCGTACTCTTTCATTTATATATGAAACTTACTGCTTAAGTATTTTCCATTTCGGTCTTACCGTGGCGGAATAATACTATAGCCGATCTGTTTGTCTACTTCGTGTCGAAACTCTAAAGTTTCCGATCTGTGTTCTTCAAAAGAAACACATAACCACAACGTGATGTCACATCCGTTAAGGTCACGAAATATTCATGTTCACATCTAGCCTAGCTAGATATGGGCTCACTTACTTCACCATGAATAGGGCTAACAGATCGGTGGCCCTTTTACTATTACCAAGTAAATAGTATTTTAGGTATTTAACCTAATAAACTAGATTCGTAGACCTATTTGAATAGTCAAATCAGTCCTAGTATCCACTCTTCAAAAGTGTGGATATACGAGTCTTGTTTAATAAACTAGATTCGTAGACCTTATTTGAATAGTCAAATCAGTCCTAGTACCCACTCTTCAAAAGTGTGGATATACGAGTCTTGTTTAATTGTGTCCCAGACAACAATGCCACAAATAAGTCTCTATTGATCAAATCAATTTGAGCTATTTATTTGTCATTTATATGTTTGAGATTTTTATTTATATTCAAAATATAAATTATGTTATTTACATCTAATGTATTTGTCTCAGTATCATCTTTATATAAAAACACTTTAGTGCTTTAGAATAAAAGGTTTTATCCGCATCGGATTAAACACTGATATAGAGATAATGTCTCTAGTCTAACTAGTTACATTATAACATTTCCTAATTTAAGTACATACCCAAATGGTAGTTCCTAAATTTAGGTATCTGCGGTCGAAACAGCGACTTTCGTCCCGTTTTCTGATTTGCAGAGAAATCTCGGCTTGAAGCCAGTATCCAGCTCACAGCGGATTCTGAACGTCAATACATATATTTTATGTACCACACTAAGTATTTAAAATCTAATTTTAATACTAGTTGTGAACATAACTTTGACAAATATTTTTAAAGTTAGAGCCTCGCCCTTTCTTTAATTCCTTCGTGTCTTCCATATCCAAATGGTAGTCACTTTGAGATATGTCAATTATCCTTTTCAATATTTCACAAACCTTTGGCCAAGCCTTGGGTTTCGGATATCGAAACGATGTGCACCTTGTGCTACATGCCCTAATTGCAAACTTTGACTTTTCTCCACTAGAATAGTCAATTATTCTCCAAGAATTATTAATTGCAATTTTAATACTTTTAAATCTAAGATAGATTTATTGTAAGTATATTAATTAAGCACTAAAGTCATCATCACATAAATCTTCCAAAGACTTTATGCTCTACTACTATTTGCTTAATTATGGGCTTAGTAATAATAAGTTATTTTATCAAATAAATTAACCTATTATTAATTCCCAATTGAAAATTAAATCATTTAAAACATTTAATCCAAGGATTATATATTTTAAATATTCAACCTTTCAATTCTTTACTTGATTTTAATAGTCCAACTATTTAATCAAATATTAAGGTACTATTTATTATAATGATTACAATAATCCAATTATTTAATCAACTATAATTTTAATATTGATTACTATAATCCCATTATAAAATCAACTATCATTTAATTCAATTATATTGATTACTATAATCCATTATAAATCAACTATATTTTTATATTGATTACTATAATCCCATTATAAAATCAACTATCATTTAATTCAATTATATTGATTACTATAATCCAATTATAAAATCAACTATAATTTTAATATTGATTACTATAATCCCATTATAAAATCAACTATCATTTAATTCAATTATATTGATTACTATAATCCAATTATAAATCAACTATATATTGAATGAGTTTGTATATAGTCCAACTATATATATAATTTAAAACAACATAAAATATAGTCCAACTAATACTTTTGATAACTATGACGAGTAAAATAAAAATGAGCGTGTTTAGCGAGTATTCGAACGAATGTTGCAAATTCAATACTTGCCTCCCACTATTTTTCGTCGAGCCTCTAACCCTCTGTGGAGTACTCGGGAAACCGTGTTTCCTAGTGGGCTAGGATCCTATTAAATAACACACAACCCTGACTTTGGCCAATAAAAAGCTGTATGCTATTTAACTAGGTAGATCTCACAGATCAATTGGATCTCATCCAATTCCTAGATCCGGTTAGGTGGACATCCAAGTCCGAAACATATGTATAATGTCAATGTATCCAATACATTTTCCTAACCATATCCTCTGAATCATTTAGGCCTTGGCTTTGGCCAACACAAACCTAATGATTCCAGTTAAGCGGGACCCATTGACGAGGAAGTTTCGTAATCAATGTCATTGGACAAAAAGTGATCTGACTTTGGTCAATAAAAATCACGATTTGGACAGACAACCGATATGCAACAAAAACTCTCATGATTCAAGTACATCCTTGATTGACAAAGGTCTTGACTTTGGTCAAAAAAAAACCAATGCCAACTTCGGATCTTGAACAAGAATCATTCAATGGAAGGATATTTGCTTAATATAAAACGAGGGTTTTTTCGCGTGCAAATTGGCTACCAATTTAATTATCTTTGTTAAGGTCTCATCATCATACACCCTTAAACATGCATTCTAAATACATAATAAAGCGAGTATGAAATAAAATAATAATGATATGCGGATGGATACTTAACACATTGATCCTAGATCAAATCTCTCCCTTTCTCACTCAAGCTAGCACTTACTACTTCTACTCTTCTACCCGTTACACTACACTTCTAAAGAAACCTCATATACATAGAGGGGAATAGGTGAGAAGAGAATACAAAGAGAAAGAAGGTGATAAGGCTGGACACGCAGGTCCAATTTAATAAATCGAATTTATTACAACAATTTCTAAAATTGCCCACCCGACTAATATCCATCCGATATACATTATTCATTCAACACAACCACGTATTCACACACATAAGCATGCTATCAATCAATCTAATCAAATAATTAATCTGATAATTAAGTGATCATCCAATGTTCAAACAACGATTTGATTTTGTTCGAGTCAAACTCGTTTTTGCGAATAAGTACTTAAAGTACGAATTCATGAATTAAATTAAACTACATCATTAAATCTAATTTAACATGTATTTAATACTAATTCATTATTCAATTCCAAATTAAATATTACACTTTTATTTAATAAACCTTTTACGATTTAAATTCCAAATCTAATCGTAACGCGTCTCAAAGACCGATTAACGTCCAACGTCAATTCAATTAAAGTCCAATGGGCTTTTGATTGATTTCTTAAGGCGTGGACTTTTGGTCAACTCGGGTCAAACCGATAACCAAAGTCCAATCCGGGATTTACCCCATAAGCCCATAAATCAATCTTGGCCCATTAGCCCAATTGAACATTAAAGGTTCATTAGCCGCAATTGGGCTTTATGGTTAAGGTTTTGGGCCCAATTGGATCCAATCCACTTGGCCTAAACCAAACTTGATAAATCAAGCCCAATAGGCCCAATTACAACTTTAAATTCTAATTTCAAAAATTAGGCCCAATTAATTAAATCCAAAAATCCAATTTTCACAATTTATTACCAAAAGTGCATTATATGATTAATCAACTAAATCAACATTTCCAAAACACTAAATTAGTCCAATTAATCATACTTAATTCATTATTACATGTCAAACACACATAATGAAAAATCAAACCCATTTACATGCTTTCATGCTCTCGGCCAAGGAAGGTGATTTTGTGTCCGATTCGGTTTCGATCCAATCGAACCTACAATCGACATCAAATCAACATCCGATTTGATTTCATACACATCCAATGTCACAAAACCAAAATTACCAAGACATTAGGGGCAATGACACATTCGCCAAGGTAAGGAATTTGGGGTTTTTGTCCAATTCGAAATCCAATCCAATTCGATTCAAATTAACATCAACCTAAATGATTCTAACTCATCAAACGAATCAAAATCACAAAATTCCAAGAATCCAAAATATCACAAACCATTCGGCCAAGGCATTAATTTTGGGGAAAATAATTCCAATCATTTGTCATCAAATTAGTCCAACCAAATGAATTTAAACATGTTATAAGCATACTCAAACAAGCAATTATTCAAATCATGCTCAAATCATTTACCCAAATTTTAAACCCTACAAATTTCATGCTTGCAACATTAGCTCATGATGCCATTGTTGGTTTATTCTATGATTTCTCCCCTCCACCGGGAATTCATCCTCAGAAAAAAGATATATGCAAAGCTTCTTTCTGAACTGACCCTACAACATTGCAGGGTTGGCATCTTCGGTATCACAATCTTGCTCAAGGCCGCACCATGGCCGCCTATGCTCCCGAGTGCACATAACAGTTCTCAGATACTCACTTGTGCTATAGTCTTCCTCAATTGGCCTCAGCAACTATATCCCCCTCAGTATGTTCTGCAGTCTCAAACCACTTCTCTACCATTTGTTCAAAACTGTTGGTTTTTTCTAAGGTCCCAAGATCAATCAAGACATGAATAATGCGTGAACACATCACGGAGGTTAGCGAATACTCACATTGATCGTTTGTCGATTTGAAGACGAATCAAGGCCAAAACGTACTGCCTTGCTTCACGCCACTCGGCAACCAGTCCATGCTCACTGTCTTGGCAGTTTCGGGTCCTCAAACGAAGCTCAAACTCCGTCGGATGAGTCCCGCCTCAGGGTGAAACCTCCTACCACCTTCGCAACCACCTCGCAGACTCGTGGTGCTAGCACTTGCGGTTTTCACCATGAAAACCCAACCCTTGCTTCCCTTTAGTGTCACGTTTTTTCTGGTCAAAACCAGTCCCAAAATTCTGTTTGGGCGTGAGAGGAAGAGAAAAAATTGATAGAGAAGAAGTTTTGTGTTTTTTTAAAAATGATTTACCAAAAATCAATTTATATTTATGCCATAATATTTATTAAATTATAATAAATTTATGACACAAAACATGCAATGGCTTAGAGTGTCAAACACTCCAACTCCATGCAATGACATTGAGTGCAATGTACACAATCTACATGCAAAGCATTATAATGACATGTGTCATGTGGGCCCCACACGTTTCCAAATGAAAGTGGGCCCACGTGCACTCACGCGTTCGGGTTCGATATTTCCGAAATACCGAGCTTACGTCGCGACGTTAATTAAATCGAATTTAAATAAATAATTGCGCCTAGCGAAATTATTATTTACGTCGCTAACGAATTAATTCTAAATTAACTCGTTTGCCCGAATTAAAATCTAATTTTAATTCCGCGTCGAAATCTAATTTCGTTTAATATATCGAATATATTAATTTACCGATTAATTCCAAATTAATCGTTATCTCTCTCTAGACGATATTTTATCCCGGATAAAATATCTCCGTTATTAATCCTAGATTAATTTTCTCTCTCTCTTCTGTATAATCCCAGATTATTCAAGAGTACGAGTTGTGCGTCATCGGTGGATTATCGGGAAGCGACCCATGAGATCCCCGGATAATCTGGCAGTAAATACGGTCGTCGGAGTATCCGAATCACGTACGTACCAAGTACTACGTTCTACCGATTTACGAGACAAGGTCGACTCCTAGCAAAGCACCAAGTCTACCAATTCTCCGGACATATCCATTTAAGAATATTAAGATCTGTATCAAGCGTAGTATACTAATGTATTGTGCGTATCGGCCCAGTATCGGATAATCACGTGCTAGGGCTGGGGCTGGATAAGTGTCTGCCCCGTCCGAAACACATATCGGATGTCTGGTAACTAGTCTCTATAATCGGATATTCATGACCTGGTCATAATATCACGATTGGATGCGCATCACTTTAAGAGCACTAATACCGTATCCTGCGTGACATCATCTCCAATGACTGAAGTGATACTTCCGTCTTGACATCACACCCCATACTCTACGATTCTCTGATAAACCCAGAAGAGGTGAACACAGAACCAGTTAAGATCCCCCACCACCAAAACCAAAGTTTACCGATTGTCGTAAGTATTAGCGATGTAAGTCTCAGGTTAAGACTATACACACCTACCTTGATTTCGGCCTCCCATAGACACCTAGTCATAATACCAATGGGATCCGAAGGGTCTATCCAGAGCGAAGCTGTTTCCCGTACCATCGGTGAAACACGACCTCCTATCGCACTTGCACAAGTATCCAATACTTATATATATGAGAACTATGCCGTTGTGCCCTCACAACGCGCACAAGTGCAATACTAGCCTATTCCGCATTATCGATGTCCAGTCTCGATAATACTACGGCTAGGGATATTTAATGATTAATCCTTCGTGGACTGATACTGTCTCATATCATCTCAATCCAGGAACTAATCATAGGGACCTCTCTTCATTTATATATCTATGGTGATCTAATCACAAATGATGAGAGTGCAATTTCCTTATTACATAGTTAATTTGCTACAACAACACAATGATCTGTGCAAATAGTGACGCTATGGGTCATATTATCCAACAAAAACTTCCTTACCCTTTTTCTGCCATATCATGTAAAAACGACCGATGCGCGTCTTCCCTTTACTTATTCCTCATCACTGCTAGAGAAATCAAGCCAAAATTTTTTCCCCTTCTCAGTCTCATCTTCACTAGTACTATCACAGATTCCCAGGCAAAAGGCTTGAGAGTGAAAGGATTTTAGGACAAGGTCTTCTGGAATGCCAGAATTGATCATATAGGTTTGGTGGTGGTACGGCACGGTAGTTGGGTAAGGGTTTTTCTGTGTGTGTCAGGCTGTTCTATTTCTGGGTCAGGTATTTTATTGGAGTCTATCAGGTCTTGGATTTCATGGCGGAGTCGGGCGCAGTTGTCGGTGTCATTGCCTTTTGTTGGTGAAAGTGACAATAAAGGCTTAGGTTATAATGTGATGGTGGGGGATTGGGTAATGTTTGGCTTTCCAAGGGTATTAAGAGCCATTGCCTCTTCAATTTCTCTAGCACCTTTGACAGGGGCCTTCCCAAGTTGGAAAATCTCCGGTTCCGGAAGGCAGCAACTTCCGTAGAAATAGGCTTAGTTCCCAATGTCCCTCCAACAGGCCTCCTACTTAAGCCATAAAACTTCCTATTTTCCGCCTCTTCGTCTTCAATGTCCATGACAGTTTCCCTCAACTACCGAAAGTCTGTAATCATGGAGGTCATCCTCCTCAACTTGCTGTAAATGGAGGGCTTGGTGCCCTTGATAATCATTTTAATCTGATCCTTCCCCGAAGGCCTAGTCTGCATCTTCAACAACTGACCTCTCCATTGGTCCACATATTCCTTAAAACTCTCCTCTGACTTCTGCTTAACATTCTCCAGATCGCGGAGTGACAGATCGGTCTCTAGGTCAGTGACATACTGCTTCAGGAAGGCATCAACCAACTCCCTCCAATCTTCCTTCACTTTCTTCTCTAAATTTTGGTACCACTGTAAGAGTTCAATTCAAGTCCCAAGGATCACAAAACATGCATAAAAACCGCATATGAACACATCAAAGGAGGTGCGGGAATATACTCACATTGAATTTCGGTTTTTGATGACTGAAGAACAAGGTACGATTTTTTGAGCTCCCTCCAAGCTCGGCAATGGCTTTCCTTGACAGTGGGCTGCTCGGTTTGGACTGGTTTGGACTCCACCATTTTCGGCCATGCATGGACTCCATTGAAGCTCCAAGCTTCAAGCTTTCCAAGCTCAAAGAATCACTTCCCTATCACCTATGTATCACTCAAGGTGTGTGCTAGCACTTAGTTTTGCAACAAAAACGTCACCTTGCTACTCTATTTTCTCGGCAGAAAACAGAACAAGAAGGAAGAAGAAAACTGTTGCCAAAACCGTGAAGGAGAGAAAGAGAAAAGGGAGGGAGATCATTTTCACGTGAAAACATGAATGAGAGAGAGAGAGAGGCAAATGTTTTTATTTACTTATATTTATATTTTATTTCCAAAATAAAATCAAATACCAAAAACCTTTTCATTTACCAAGTACAAAAGTCAAAAAAGCAAAAGGCTTTCATCATTTCAACTTTTACTTTAAGTCACATCACATCACTTTAATAAAGTGACATGTTGTCAAGTCACATCACTCAAAGTGACAATTGATTTGACGCATGATGCGACAAACGATTTGACGCTTGATGTGACTCGCGTGCCGCGCTCGAATTCGAAATGCGAATGCGCTCGCAATCACTCTCGGGCTCGGGTTCGCTAATTCCAAATTAACGAATTTTCCGTCGCGTCGTAATTAAGTGATTACGCCTAGCGAATTCACTATTCACGTCGCTAACGAAACGAATTAATTCTAAATTAATTCGTTCGCCCGAATTAAAATCTAATTTTAATCCGCGTCGAAATCTAATTTCTAATAATATATCGAATATATTTTTATCGATTAATTCCAAATGAATCGTTCTCTCTCTTTAACTATATTTTATCCGAGATAGATAAAATATCTTGTAATTAATCCCAGATTAATTCTCTCTCTCATCGAATTAATCCCAGATTAATTCTATCTCTCTCTCTTCTAATTAATCCCAGATTAATCAAAGTGCGAGTCATACGTCATCGGTGAATCTTCAGGAAGCGACCCATGAGATCTCCGGATATGTTGGCAGTAAATACGATCGTCGGACTGTCCGAACACGTAAGTACCTCGTACTACGTTTATATCGATTACAAGACAAGGTTGGCTTCTAGCAAAGCGCCATGCCTACCCAATTCTCCAGAAATATTCTTACAGGAATATATAGATCTATATCAAGCGTAGTATACCGTAGTATTGTGTATATATCGGCCCAGTATCGGATAATCACGTGCTAGGCCTGGGGCTGGATAAGTGTCTGCCCCGTACGAAGCACATGTCGGATGTCTGGTAACTAGTCTCTATAATCGGATATACATGACCTGTCATATATCCCGATGGCCGCGCAGCACTTAAGAGCACTAATACCGTATCCTGCGTGACATCATCTCCAATATGACTGAAGTGATACTTCCATCTTGACATCACACCCAATACTCTACGACTCTCTGATAACCCAGAAGTGGTGTACCCAGAACCCGTTTTTTAAAGTCCCCTACCACCAAACCAAAGTTTATCGATTATCGTAAGTATTAGCGATGCAAGTCTCAGGTTAAGACTATACACACCTACCTTGATTTCGGCCTCCCATAGACACATAGTCATAATACCAATGGGATTCCGAGGGGTCTATCCAGAGCGAAGCTGTTTCCCGTACCATCGGTGAAACACGACCTCCTATCGCACTTGCATAAGTATCCAACACTTATATATATGAGAACTATGCCGTTGTGCCCTCACAAACGCGCACAAGTGCAATACTAGCCTATTCCGCATTATCGATGTCCAGTCTCGATAATACTACGGCTAGGGATATTTAATGATTAAACCTTCGGGGACTGATACTGTCTCATATCATTCTCAGTCCAGGTACTAATCATAGGGACCTCTCTTCATTATATATCTATGGTGATCTAATCACAAATGATGAGAGTGCAATTTCCTTATTACATAGTTAATTTGCTACAACAACACAATGATCTGTGCAAATAGTGACGCTATGGGTCATATTATCCAACAATCTCCCCTTGGCACATAGCCAGTCACTCGAGTGTCTAACACCCGAACTATGTACAATTCGCTCAAATTGCTGAGGAAAGGTTTTCGTCAGTGGATTTGCTTAATTATCGTCTGACGCGATTTACACGATCATCACATCGCCACGATGTATGATCCGAACGAATCAGATTATATAGAAGTATATATCTGGATCGTCGATGAGACCTTTAATTCTTTAGCCTGTGCTGACGCCTAGCTCAGCTGCTAACAGAATTATATCTAATCTAATTAGATTATTATCGATCCAAATGGCTTCTATTGCGCTGCCTCAGCTGCAGCAATAATCCGTATTTGTTGTTAATCGGCAACAGTTATCTTGCTCGGAAGATTTCCAGCTCACTGTCCCAGTGTTCAAACTTTATAGTACCGCAGTAGTATTTACCGGTTTGGAAACTTGCAACAGTGATCCCAGTCACTTCAAGTTCTCCATCTCCATAGTTTAAGACAACATCTTTAGTTCTCTTAGATACTAACAGATGTTCTTAATCTTTAATCCAGTGACTATCACTTGGATTGACCCGATTGTGACTCCATATGCTCAAAGCATGTGAGACACCAATATAAGTACATTTTAAATGTACAATTTCTCAGAGAGTGTTACCAACTCCAAATCTAGCCCAGAGTAGATCTTTATTCCTTGAATAAAGGTTGTTACTCCCCAGAATTCTACGGAGAATTTCTTATGAAAGCCAAGCTTTCACCGATTGTTTTATGGGAATTTCATTGTCAGTGCCCTCTCCCACTAACCTCCCTATATACACAAGAATTATTTCGTTTTGAGTCAAATCATAAACTATTATGATTATTTCAAAACGTCAGTTCCAAGAACCTTATGCTTGCTTCAATCCAAACATGGATCGAATAATCCGCAAACCTTGTTTGTCGGTTATACAAAATCGTCAAAATGTTATAAACATTCTCCAAAAGGTTTCCTTTTCAGGAAAGCGATTTTGATTTGTAACTGACATATTTCATAAATGAAATATACAGTTATCAACAAGCATCTTCAAAATGGATTTACCATGGCAACAGGTAAAAGGTTGAACCGTTATTAACACAATGTTGATAACGATACCTTTCCGTCAAAAGCCTAGCTTTGTACGTTGGTATGTTGCTATCCATGTATGTCTTCCTTGAAGACGTATAATGTACCAATAGGCACAATGCTTTGTGGTACAACAACTAGTATCCATAATAGTCGTTATACATGGAATCCATTTCGGACTCATGGCACTTTGCCATAACAGGGAGTCGATACCTCGTATCACTTCCTCAAACGTAGTCGGTGGATATACCTTCATAAGATTGACATCTTAATGAGGTTAGATCAGAAAACCCATACCCTAGGTTGTTTTCTGACTCTATCCGATCTACCCGATTTCTTGTGTATTTGAAGATTAATGGTACAGATTCATCATAGATGAATTGTTTGTGTTCCATTAAGGACTTCGTGCTTTGAATAGTATTACTCTGATTTTCATCGAGTATCACTATCCTCCCACTTGCCACTGCATATCGGTATTCCTCTTAGGAAAACCGCATGGTGAGCAACAATCACATTGTTCTCATGTGGGATTTATAAGTACTATACTTATGGTTTCCCTCAAGATAACCTATATTGGAACTAATCCAATTTGGGTTCTTAGTTTGGTATCATCCAAACTTTATGCCTGGCATACCCAAATTATCAGGAATGAGAAACCTCGTTTCTTTCCTGTTCATATCCTATATGATATCTGTCAAACAGATTTACATGGAACCTTATTCTAAATAAGTTTTGCACTGTTAATACATATCCTGTTGAAGGAAACAGTAGCTCAGAGCGACTCGCGAAAAACCTAATCATGTCCAACAAAACTTGGTTTTTAGTTCTGACACACCGTCAATTGACGTGTCTCGGGAGGAGTCCTCATATGAAAGAATACCGTACTCTTTCATGTACGTATGAAACTTACTGCTTAAGTATTTACCAATACGGTCTTACCGTAGCGGCATAATACTACAGCCGATCTATTTGTATACTTCGTGTCGAAACTCAAAGTTTCGTATTTGTGTTCTTCAAGAAAACACATAACCATAACGTGATGCCACATCCGTTAAGGTCACGAAATATTCATGTACACATCTAGCCAAGCTAGATATGGGCCCACTTACTTCACCATGAATAGGGTTTACAGATCGGTGGCCTTTACACTATTACCTAGTAAATAGTATTTTAGGTACTTTACCTAGTAAACTAGATTCGTAGACCTTATTTGAATAGTCAAATCAGTCCTTGTACCCACTCTTCAAAAGTGTGGATATACGAGTCTTGTTTAATTGTGTCCCAGACAACAATGCCAAAAATAAGTCTCTATTGATCAAATCAATATAAGCTTATTTATTTGTCATTTTATATGTTTGAGATTTTATTTATATTCAAAATATAAATTCTGTTATTCACATCTAATGTGTTTATCTCGGTTTAAAGTCAGTATCCAACTCATAGCGGATTCTGAACATCAATACAATATTTTATGTACCACACTAAGTATTTAAAATCTAATTTCAATACTAGTTGTGAACACAACTAAGACAAACATTTTTAAAGTTAGAGCCTCGCCCTTTCTTTAATTCCTTCGTGTCTTCCATATCCAAATGGTAGTCACTTTGGGATATGTCAATTACCCTTTCAATATTTTAGGAACCTTAGGCCAAGCCTTGGGTTTTTTAGAATATTGAAAGGAATGTGCACCTCGTGCAACATGCCCAATTGCAAACTTTGACTTTTCTCCACTAGAATAGTCAATTAATTCTCCAAGAATTATTAATTGCAATTTTAATACTTTTAAATCTAAAGATAGATTTATTATAAGTATATTAATTAAGCATTAAAGTCATCATCACATAAATCTTCCAAAGATTTTATGCTCTACTATTTGCTTAATTTTGGGCGTAACGTATAATAAGTTATTTTATCAAATAAAGTAACCTATTATTTATTCCCAATTTGAAAATTAAATCATTTAAAATATTTTAATCCCAGATTATATTTTAAATATCCAACTTTTCAATTATCTTGATTACAATAGTCCAACTATTTAATCAACGATTAGTGGTACTATTTATTATAATGATTATAATAGTCCAACTATATAATCAATATAATCCAAATTAATAACCTCAATTACATTGATTACTATAATCCAATTATAAAATCAACTGTAAACTGAAATTAATTAATTCAAATATATTGATTAATATAATCCAATTATATATAATCAAGTATAATACAGTCCAACTGTTTATTAAAACAACAATTTAAATATTAGTCCAACTAACATTTAATATTACGACGAAATAATTTAAATGAGCGTTTATGGCGAGTAATTGAACGAATGTTGCAAATTCAATACTTGCCTCCCACTATTTTTCGTCGAGCCTCTAACCCTCTGTGGAGTACTCGGGAAACCGTGTTTCCTAGTGGGCTAGGATCCCGTTAAAGTATCATACAATCTGACTGTTGGTCAAAAAATTGTATGTATGATAATTAACAAGGTAGATGTCGAAGATCAATTGGATCCCATCCAACTCCTAGATCCAGTAGGTGGACATCCAAGTCCGAAACATATATCTAATATATGCCTATATATCGAATATATACCCTACCCGTTTCCTCTGAATCAACTAGGCCTTGGCTTTGGCCAAAAACAAACCTAGTGATCCCAGTCAAGCGTGGACCCATTGACAGGGAAGCTTCGTAATCAATGTCTATGGACAAGAAGTGGTCTTGACTTTGGTCAAAAACAAACCACAACTTGGACACGACACCGATATATAACAAAGCCTCGTGATTAAAGCACATCTTTGACTGACAAGGGCTTGACT
The DNA here is from genome assembly GCA_019454045.1 of Zanthoxylum bungeanum. NCBI lineage: Eukaryota > Viridiplantae > Streptophyta > Magnoliopsida > Sapindales > Rutaceae > Zanthoxylum > Zanthoxylum bungeanum. The sequence continues at coordinate 51,557 of SKCR01010887.1, read as the reverse complement.
TTGGTCAAAACAACCCCTGACAATCTCCGATCTTGAGCAAGAATCACTCAATGGAAGGAAATGATGCTTGATATTTAACGAGGGTTTTTCGCGTGCAAATTGGCTACCAATTTAATTATCTTTCTTAAGGTCTCATCATCATACACCCTTAAACATGCATTCTAAATACATAATAAAGCGTATATGAAAATAAATAATAATGATATGCGGATGGATACTTTACATTGATCCTAGATCAAATCTCCTCACTTTCTCTCCCGCTAGCACTTGTATTACTTCTACCCGTTACACTACACTTCTAAAGAAACCTCTTTTACATGGAGGGGAATAGGTGAGAAGAGAATACAAAGAAATAAGAGATAAGGCTGGACACGCAGGTCCAATTTAATAAATCAAATTTATTACAATTTCCAAAATCGCCCAACCCGACTAATATCCATCCGATATACATTATTCAAACATCACAACCATGTATTCATACAAGCATGTTATCAATCAATCAATCAATCAAATTAATTAATCTTGTATTAGTGATCATCCAATGTTCAAACAAAGATTTGATTTTTGTTCGAGTCAAACTCGTATTGCAAACACGTACTCAAAGTACAATTTCTACGAATTAAATTAAATTACATAATTAAATCCAATTTAATACGTATTTAATTCTAATTCATTATTTAATTCCAATTAAATATTACACTTTTATTAACGAACCTTTACGACTTAAATTCCAAATTTAATCGCAACGGGTCTCAAAGCCCGATTAACATCTAATGTTTTATTTAATTAAAGTCCAATGGGCTTTTAATTAATTTCTATAGGCGTGGACTTTTGGTCAACTCGGGTCAAACCGAACAACCAAAATCCAATCCGGGAGTTACCCCATAAGCCTTTAAATTAATTTTGGCCCATTAGGCCCAATTAAATAATTAAGGTCCATTAAATCATAATTGGACCTTTTGGATTCGGTTTTGGGCCTAATTGGATCCAACCAATTTTGCCTAAACCCAACTTTGTTACAACAAAGCCCAAAAGCCCAATTACAACCTAACAAGCCCAATTTCCAAAATCAAGCCCAAATTAATTAACTTATAAAATTCCAAATTTCACAATTAATTAACCTAAGTGTAATACACAATCAATTACCCAATTAACATTTCTAAAATATCAATTAGCCTAATTAATCATGCACTTTAACAACCAAATAGTGTCCAACACAATTCAATTAAAATCAAACCCAATTAACATGCTATTAAGTCTCGGCAATTAGGGGTTTTTCAATTCGATTCGGTTTCAATCCATTGAGTCCACAATCTTAATTTCCCAAATCAATTCAATTCATCCAATGAATTAAAACAAAAAATCACAAAGAATTTCATGTTCATTAAGATTCGGCCAAGCCACTTTTAAAGGGAAAAATGTTCCAAATCAAAATTCAATCCAATTGAACTTCAAAACAACATTAACCAATTGTTTTAAATCATCTAATGATCAAACAAAAAAAATTACCAAGACATTAGGGTTCTTCCAATTTTCGGCCAAGCCTCCAATTTGGGGAAAATTGAATCCAATCCAATTTCATGAAATTGATCACACACAATCTCAATTAAACATGTTCTAAGCATACTTAAACATCCAATTCAATTAAAACATACTTAAACACATTTTACCCAATTTCAAGTTTCATGTTCAACCTAAAGAATTGGGGAAAATTGATCTAATCCAATTTTCTTGAAATTGATCATGCACAACTTCAATTCAACCTCATTCAAGCATACTTCATCAAAAAATTCAACCAAATCATGCCTAAATCGAGTTTACCCAAATTAAAGTTTTGACAAAAAATAAGCAAATTGGGGAAAATCAATCCAATCAATTTTTTTATCAAATTGATTACATATAACTCAAATTAATCATATATAAGCATTCTAAACAATCAATTTGTCAGAATCAAGCTAAAATCAAAAAGCCCCAAATTTGCTCAAGAACCCTAATTCGGTTTTCATGCATCAAAGCTCTGATACCATTATAAGAGTTCAATTCAAGGTCCCAAGGATCACAAACATGCATAAAAACCGCATATGAACACATCAAGGAGGTGCGGAATATACTCACATTGAATTTCGGTTTTGATGAATGAAGAACAAGGTACGATTTTGAGCTCCCTCCAAGCTCGGCAATGGCTTTCCTTGACAGTGGGCTGCTCGGTTGGACTGGTTTGGACTCCACCATTTTCGGCCATGCATGGACTCCATTGAATCTCCAAGCTTCAAGCTTTCAAGCTCAAGAATCACTTCCCTATCACCTATGTATCACTCAAGGTGTGTGCTAGCACTTAGTTTTGCAACAAAAACGTCACCTTGCTACTTATTTTCTCGGGAGGAAACAGAACAAGAAGGAGAAGAAAACTGTTGCCAAAACCGTGTGAAGGAGAGAGAGAAAATGGAGGGAGGGAGATCATGTTCACGTGAAAACGTGAATGAGAGAGGAGCGAGAGGCAAATGTTTTTATTTACTTATATTTATATTTTATTCCAAAAATAAAATCAAATACCAAAAACCTTTTCATTTACCAAGTACAAAAGTCAAAAAAGCAAAAGGCTTTCATCATTTCAACTTTTACTTTAAGTCACATCACATCACTTTAATAAAGTGACATGTTGTCAAGTCACATCACTCAAAGTGACAATTGATTTGACGCATGATGCGAAAAATGATTTGACGCTTGATGTGACTCGCGTGCCGCGCTCGAATTCGAAATGCGAATGCGCTCGCAATCACTCTCGGGCTCGGGTTCGCTAATTCCAAATTAACGAATTTTCCGTCGCGTCGTAATTAAGTGATTACGCCTAGCGAATTCACTATTCACGTCGCTAACAAATTAATTCTAAATTAATTCGTTCGCCCGAATTAAAATCTAATTTTAATTCCTCGTCGAAATCTAATTTTCATAATATATCGAATATATTATTTTATCGATTAATTCCAAATTAATCGTTCTCTCTCTTTAACGATATTTTATCCGAGATAAAATATCTTCGTAATTAATCCCAGATTAATTCTCCCTCTCATCGAATTAATCCCAGATTAATTCTATCTCTCTCTTCTAATTAATCCCAGATTAATCAAAGTGCGAGTCATACGTCATCGGTGAATCTTCAGGAAGCGACCCATGAGATCTCCGGATATGTTGGCAGTAAATACGATCGTCGGACTGTCCGAACACGTAAGTACCTCGTACTACGTTTATATCGATTTACAAGACAAGGTTGGCTTTAGCAAAGCGCCAGCCATGCCTACCTAATTCTCCAGAAATATTCTTACAGGAATATATAGATCTGTATCAAGCGTAGTATACCGTAGTATTGTGTATATCGGCCCAGTATCGGATAATCACGTGCTAGGCCTGGGGCTGGATAAGTGTCTGCCCCGTACGAAGCACATGTCGGATGTCTGGTAACTAGTCTCTATAATCGGATATACATGACCTTGTCATAATATCCCGATGGCCGCGCAGCACTTAAGAGCACTAATACCGTATCCTGCGTAACATCATCTCCAATATGACTGAAGTGATACTTCCATCTTGACATCACACCCAATACTCTACGACTCTCTGATAAACCCAGAAGTGGGTGTACTCAGAACCCGTTTAAAGTCCCCTACCACCAAACCAAAGTTTATCGATTATCGTAAGTATTAGCGATGCAAGTCTCAGGTTAAGACTCATACACACCTACCTTGATTTCGGCCTCCCATAGACACATAGTCATAATACCAATGGGATTCCGAGGGGTCTATCCAGAGCGAAGCTGTTTCCCGTACCATCGGTGAAACACGACCTCCTATCGCACTTGCATAAGTATCCAACACTTATATATTGAGAACTATGCCGTTGTGCCCTCACAAACGCGCACAAGTGCAATACTAGCCTATTCCGCATTATCGATGTCCAGTCTCGATAATTACGGCTAGGGATATTTAATGATTAAACCTTCGGGGACTGATACTGTCTCATATCATTCTCAGTCCAGGTACTAATCATAGGGACCTCTCTTCATTTATATATCTATGGTGATCTAATCACAAATGATGAGAGTGCAATTTCCTTATTACATAGTTAATTTGCTACAACAACACAATGATCTGTGCAAATAGTGACGCTATGGGTCATATTATCCAACAACCACACCACGGAGCTCCTCGAGCGACATTCCAAACATTTCTGCACTTGGCACTGAGATAGGCCAACTGAAAACTCATGACTGATTCAAATTCGAGATCCACCTTGGATCCCCATTCCTGCGCTGAACTAGCCATCATACTGTGAGTTCCTAATTAGGTCCCAAGAATCATCCAAAACAAGCATAAAATCACATGAATACATCAAGGAATAATGGCGGAAACATATTACTCACAATGATTGGATTTGATGATGCACCAAAAAAAAAAAAACAAGCTTCTAGCTCCTCTTCAAGGTCACGGCAGAAGCTTCTCCTTGCAATTGGCTGTGCGGTTTTACTGGTTTTTGCCCCTCCAAGATTCGGCCATGGTCATCACCATTGAAGCTCCAAGCTCCAAGCTTTTCCATGCTCACAAATTCGTTTCCCTATCACCATAATATAACCCATGTGGTGCTAGCACCTTTGTTTTGCAACAAAACAAAACATCTCCCACTTGCTTCTCTTTTGCGTCGGCAGTGACCAAATGGAGAAGAATATTTTGGCTCAAAGCCGTGTGTGAGGGAGAAGAAGAAAGGAGGGAAAAACGTGAATAATGGGAGAGGAGAGTGAATGATTTATATATGTTTTATTTATTCCATTTACCAAGTAAATAAATAAAATATACATATACAAATATTAATTCAAAAGTCAAAAGGTACAAGTCCTATCAACTTTCAACCATCACCTTTCACTATTCACATCAAGTCACTTTAATAAAGTGACAACATGTCATGTCACATCACTTAAAGTGATAAGTGATTTGACGCTTGATGCGACTAGTGATTTGACGCTTGATGTGACTTGCGTGCCGCGCTCGAATTCGAAATACGAATGCGCTCGCAATCACTCTCGGGCTCGGGTTCGCTAATTCCAAATTAACGAATTTTTCTTCGCGTAGCAATTAAATGATTACGCCTAGCGAAATCACTATTCACGTCGCTAACGAATTAATTCTAAATTAATTCGTACGCCCGAATTAAAATCTATTTTAATTGGATGCGCATCACTCAAGAGCACTAGTACCGTATCCTGCGTGACATCATCTCCACTATGACTGAAGTGATACTTCCGTCTTGACATCACACCCAATACACTACGACTCTCTGATAAACCCAGAAGTGGTGTACGCAGAACCGGTTAAAGCCTTGTACCACCAAGACCAAAGTCTACCGATTATTGTAAGTATTAGCGGTGCAAGTCTCAGGTTAAGACCAAATACACCTACCCTGATGTCGGACTCGCATAGACACATAGTCATAATACCAATGGGATTCCGAGGGGTCTATCCAGAGCGAAGCTGTTTCCCGTACCATCGGTGAAACACAACCTCCTATCGCACTTGCATAAGTATCCAATACTTAAATATATGAGAACTATGCTGTTGTGCCCTCACAATGCGCACAAGTGCAATACTAGCCTATTCCGCATTATCGATGTCCTGTCTCGATAATACTACGACTAGGGATATTTAATGATTTATCCTACGTGGACTGATACTGTCTCATATCATTCTCCGTCCAGGAACAAATCATAGGGACCTCTCATCATTTATATATCTAAGGTGATCTAATCACAAATGATAAGAGTGCAATCTCCTTTGTCACATAGTTAATTTGTACAACAACACCATGATCTGTACAAATAGTGACGCTATGGGTCATATTATCCAACAATCTCCCACTTGGCACATAGCCAGTCACTCGAGTGTCTAACACCCGAACTATGTACGGTTGGCTCAAACTGCTGAGAAAAGGTTTTCGTCAGCGGATTTGCATGATTATCATCCGATGCGATTTACATGATCATCACATCGCCACGATGTATGATCCGAACGAATCAGATGAATATAGAAGTATATATCTGGATCGTCGATGAGACCTTTAATTCCTTAGTCTGTGCTGACGCCTAGCTCAGCCACTAACAAAACTATATCTAATCTAATTAGATTTATTATCGACCCAAATAGCTTCTATTGCTGCCTCAGCTGCAGCAATAATCCGTATTTATTGTTTATTCGGAAACAGAATCTTGCTCGGAAGATTTCCAGCTCACTGTTCCGTTATTCAAACTATATAGTACCGTTTGCGACTTTTAGTCGTCTTTATCATTTATAGGAAACTTGCTACAGTGATCCCAGTCACTTCAAGTTCTCCTTCTCCATAGACTAAGACAGCATCCTTAGTTCTCTAAGATACTAACGGATGTTCTTAACATCAATCCAGTGACTATCACTCGGATTGGCCTGTTTGTGAATCCATATGCTCAAAGCGTATGATACACCAGGTCTCGTACATTTTTCAATGTACGGTTTCTAGGAGAGTATTGCGAAAGCCAAGCTTTCGCCGATATTTATTTTATGGGAATATCATTTCCAAGAAATGACGTATTATCATTATTCTATAGGACAGCCACTGTCAGTGCGCTCCCACTAACCCTCTTATTTACACAAGAATCATTTTCGTTTTGAATTAAATCATATACCATTATGATTATATCAAAACGATAATTCCAAGAATCTAATGCTTGCTTCAATCCAATCATGGATCAAATAACAAGCATTATCCAAATGGATTTACCGTGGCAACAGGTAAAAGGTTGACTCGTAATCAACACAATGTTGATAACGATACCTTTCCGTTAAAGCCTTGCTTTATACGTTGGTATGTTGCCATCCATGTATGTCTTCCTAGAAGACTTTTAAGTACCATTAGGCACAATGCCTTGTGGTACATCAACTAGTATCCAAACTGGTTGATATACATGGAATCCATTTCGGATTATATGGCACTTTGCCATAATTGGGGAGTTGATATCTTGTATCACTTCCTCATACGTAGTCAGTTGGTATTCCTCAATAAGATTCACATCTTTATAAGGTTAGATCAGAAACCCATACCCCAGGTTGTTTTCCGACTCTGTCCGACTTACGCGGTTCTTGTGTATTTGAAGATTAATGGTAATAGTCTCATCCTTGATGAACTATTTGTGTTCCATTAAGATTCGGTGCCTTGAACAGTATTACTCTGATTTCCATCGAGTTATACTATCCTCCCACTTACCACTGCATATCGGTATTCCTATCAGGAAAAACGTATGGTGAGCAACAATCTAATTGTTCTCTTGTGAGGTGTATAAGTACAATACTTACGGTATCCCTAGGATGACCTACATTGGCACTTATCCTATTTGGGTTTTAGTTTGGTATCATCCAAACATATGCCTAGCATACCCAAATTATCAGGAATGAGAAACCCGGTTTCTTTCCCGTTCATATCTAATATGTAATCTGTCAAACAGATTTTATGGAACCTTATTCAAAATAAGTTCTTGCACTGTTTAGCATATCCGTCGAAGGAAATGGTAGCTCAGAGCGAGTCGTGATTAACCTTATCATGTCTAACAAAATTCGGTTAATCTGTTCGGACACACCATCAAACTGACGTGTTCCGGGAGGAGTCCTTATTTGAAATAATATTATACTCTTTCAAATATACTAGAAACTTATTGTTTAAGTATTATTCATTACGGTCTTACCGTGACGGTTTAATAATTTAGCCGATCTATTTGTCTATTTCGTGTCGAAACTCTAAAAGTTTCCGATTTGTGTTTCAAAAGAAACACATAACCATACGTGATGCTACATCCGTACAGGTCACTAAATATTCATATCCATATCTAGCCTAGCTAGACATGGGCCCACTTGCTTCACTATGAAGTAGGGCTAACCGATCGGTGGCATTTACACTTTTACCAAGTAAATAGTGTTTTAGGCACTTTGCCCAAATAGACTAGATTCGTAGACTTTATTTGAATGGAATCAAATCAGTCCTGGTATCCGCTCTTCAAAAGTGCGGATATACGATTCTTGTTTATCAGTGTCCCTCACAACTATGCCACAATTAAGTTTCTTAACTGATCAAATCAATTTGAGCTATTTATTTGTCATGTTATATAATTGAGATATTATTTATATTCAAAATATAAATTCTGTTATTACTATCTAATGTGTTTATCTCAATATCATCTTTATATAATAAAACACTTTAGTGTTCTAGAATATAAAGGTACACCCGCAGCGGGTTATACGCGATATCGAGATAATGTTTCTAGTCAAACTAGCTACATTATAACAGTTTCTAAATTTAAGTACTAACCCAAAGGTAGTTCCTAAATTCAGGTATCTACGGTTAAAACAGCGACTTTCATCCCGTTTTCAATTAGCAGATAAATCTCAATTGAAGTCAGTATCCTGTTCAAAACAGATTCTGAACATCAATATATATATATTTTATGTACCACACTAAGTATCTAAAATCTAATTTTAATACTAGTTGTGAACATATTTATGACAAACATAATGGATTAAGCACTTAAGTTATCATTACATGATCTTCCAAAGATTATGCTCTACTATTTGCTTAACTCTGGGCTTAGGCATAATACGTTATTTTATCAAATAAAATAACTTATTATTTTTCCAGGACCATCCTGAAATTTATTCCCAATTTGAAAATTAAAGTCGTTTAAATACATTTTCACCCAGGATTATGTCTTAAACACTAATCTTTCATTTTTATATCTTGATTCTAATAGTCCAACTATTTAATCAACGATTTGTGGTACTATTTATTATAATGATTATAATAGTCCAACTATATAATCTAAATTAATTAACCTCAATTACATTGATTACTATAGTCCAACTATAAAATCAACTGTAAATTGAAATTAATTAATTCAAATATATTGATTAATATAATCCAATTATATATAATCAAATATAATACAGTCCAACTGATTATTAAAACAACAATTTAAATATTAGTCCAACTAACATTAAATCTAACGACGAAATAATTTGAATGAGCGCGTATGGCGAGTAATTGAACGAGTATTGCAAATTCAATTCTTGCCTCCCACTATTTTTCGGCGAGCCTCTAACCCTCTGTCGAGTACTCGGGAAACCATGTTTCCTAGTGGGCTAGGATCCCGTTAAATATCACACAATCTTGACTTTGGCCAACAAATTGTATGATAATTAACTAGGTAGATCTCGAAGATCAATTGGATCTCATCCAACTCCTAGATCCAGTAGGTGGACATCCAAGTCCGAAACATATATCTTATATATGCCTATATATCGAATATATACCCTAACCTTTTTCCTCTGAATCAACTAGGCCTTCAGTTGAAGATCAAAATCGCTTTCCTGAAAAGGAAACCTTTTAGAGGATGCTTACAACATCCTGACGATTTTGTATAACCGACAAACAAGGTTTGCGGGTTATTCGATCTATGTTTGGATTGAAGCAAGCATAGGTTCTAGGAATTATCGTTTTGATGTAATCATAATGGAGTATGATTTAATTCAAAACGAAATGATTATTGTGTATATAAAATGGTTAGTGGGAGTGCACTGACATGAATGTCCTGTAAAATAATGATAATATGTCATTTCTTGGAAATGAAATTCCCATAAAGCAATCGGTGAAAGCTTAGCTTTCATAAGAAATTCTCCGTAGAATTCTGGGGAGTAACAACCTTTATTCAAGGAATAAAGATCTACTGGGATAGATTTGGAGTTGTTAACACTCTCCGGGAAATTGTACATTTAAAATGTACTTGATATGATGTCTCATACGCTTTGAGCATATGGAGTCACAATCAGGACAATCCAAGTGATAGTCATTCGATTGAAGTTAAGGACATCTATTAGTATCTTAGAGAACTAAAGATGTTGACTTAAACTATGGAGATGGAGAACTTGAAGTTACTAGGATCACTGCTGCAAGTTTCCAAACCGGTAAATACTGCGGTACTATAAAGTTTGAACAACGGGACAGTAAGCTGGAAATATTCCGAGCAAGATAATTGTTGCCGAATTAACAACAAATGTGGATTATTGCTGCAGCTGAGGCAGCAATAGAATCCATTTGGATCGATAATAAATCTAATTAGATTAGATTTAGTTCTGTTAGCGGCTGAGTTAGGTGTCAGCACAGGCTAAAGAATTAATGGTCTCATCGACGATCCAGATATATACTTCTATATTCATCTGATTCATTCGGATCATACATCGTGGCGATGTGATGATCGTATAAATCGCGTCAGAAGATAATTACACAAATCCGCTGACGAAAATCTTTTCTCAGCAATTTGAGCGAACCGTACATAGTTCGGGTGTTAGACACTCGAGTGACTGGCTATGTGCCAAGTGGGAGATTGTTGGATAATATGACCCATAGCGTCACTATTTGTACAGATCACGGTGTTGTTGTACAAATTAACTATGTGACAAGGAAATTACACTCTCATCATTTGTGATTAGATCACCATAGATGTATAAATGAAGAGAGGTCCATATGATTAGTTCCTGGATTGAGATGATATGAGACAGTATCAGTCCACGAAGGATTAATCATTAAATATCCCTAGCCGGAGTATTATCGAGACAGGACATCGATAATACGGAATAGGCTAGTATTGCACTTGTGCGCGTTGTGAGGGCACAACGGCATAGTTCTCATATATTTAAGTATTGGATACTTATGCAAGTGCGATAGGAGGTTGTGTTTCACCGATGGTACGGGAAACAGCTTCGCTCTGGATAGACCCCTCGGAATCCCATTGGTATTATGACTATTTGTCTATGGGAGGCCGAAATCAAGGTAGGTGTGTATAGTCTTAACCTGAGACTTGCATCGCTAATACTTGCGATAATTGGTAGACTTTGGTCTTGGTGGTATAGGGCTTTAACCGGTTCTGCGTACACCGCTTCTGGGTTTATCAGAGAGTCGTAGTGTATTGGGTGTGATGTCGAGACGGAAGTATCACTTTAGTCATAGTGGAGATGATGTCACGCTGGATACGGTATTAGTGCTCTTAAGTGCTGGCCGGCCATCGGGATATTATGACAAGGTCATGTATATCCGATTATAGAGACTAGTTACCAGACATCCGACATGTGCTTCGGACGGGGCAGACTCTTATCCAGCCCCAGCCCTAGCACGTGACTATCCGATACTGGGCCGATATACACAATACTACGGTATACTACGCTTGATACAGATCTATATATTCCTGTAAGAATATTTCTGGAGAATTGGGTAGGCATGGCGCTTTGCTAGAAGCCAACCTTGTCTTGTAAATCGGTATAAACGTAGTACGCGATACTTACGTGTTCGGATAGTCCGACGACCGTATTTACTGCCAACATATCCGGAGATCTCATGGGTCGCTTCCCGAAGATTCACCGATGATGTATAACTCGCACTTTGATTAATTTGGGATTAATTAGTAAAGAGAGTAGATTAATTTCTATGAGAGAGAAAATTAATTTGGGATTAATTACGGAGATATTTTATCTCGGATAAAATATCGTTTAAAGAGAGAGAACGATTAATTTGGAATTAATCGATAAAATAATATATTTGATATATTATTAGAAATTGGATTTCGACGCGAAATTAAAATTGGATTTTAATTCGGGCGAACGAATTAATTTAGAATTAATTCGTTAGCGATGTGAATAGTGATTTCGCTAGGCGTAATCATTTAATTACGACGCAACGGAAAATTAGTTAATTTGGAATTAGCGAACCCGAGCCCGAAAGTGATTGCGAGCGCATTCGCATTTCGAATTCGAGTGCGGCACGCAAGTCACATCAAGCGTCAAATCACTAGTCGCGTCAATTGTCGAATCACTTGTCACTTTGAGTGATGTGATATGATATATTGTCACTTTTTAAAATGAAGTGACTTGATGTAAAAAGTAGAAGTGATGGGTGAAAAGTTGAAAGCTTTTTGCTTTTGCTTTTAACTTTTTTAATTAAAAGTTTTGTATATATTTTATTTATATTAATTGGTAAATAAAAGATAAATAAAATGATATACAAAAGAATAACTCTCTCTCTCTTCACATGTGATTCACGGTTTTAGGCTTTTGGAGCCAAAAACCCTTCATCTTTCTCTCTTCTCCCTCTCACGGCCTTAAGAAGAGTAGTGCTAGCACACACATGGGTTATATTATGGTGATAGGGAAACGAATTTATGAGCATGGAAAAGCTTGAAGCTTGGAGCTTCCATGGAGTCCATCCATGGCCGAATCTTGGAGAGACAAGAAGGACCAAAACCGAGCAGTCCAGCAGCACAAGGAGCTCCATTGCCGCGAGTTTGAGAAGCTTGAAGGCTTGTATTCTTCATTTCATCAAAACCCATACATGTGAGTATGAATTCCGCCTTACTCCTTGGTTGTATTCAACTCGTTTTTATGCATGATTGATGATTCTTGGGACTTGATTGAAACTCAACACTTCTTAGATCCTCGCTCTCTTTCCTTGCTATAAATTTCGACTTAGACACCATTTTCTGCGGTCCATACTAGTACTCTTATCATTTCCTAAATATCTCCAATCTCTCGGGTTTATTCTTATATACTTTTACGGATTTCTACTGACTTGGGCTTATTTGTGGGTTCTATGGTATTTAGTCTATCTTGTGGACTTCTACTAGTCTTGTAGACCTTGAGCTGTCTTGTCTTAAATCTTTGGGCTATACCGGGTTCTTTTCATTTACTTCCTCCAAACTTTCTCTTCTAATTGATTTATTTTTCCATTGTTTTCTTCCTCTATTCTTACATTAAACTCTTATCGGGCTCCTTTATTGTTATTATATCTATGCTAGTAGGGGCAAGGATCTAGGTAGGTCAGGGCCCTATCTATCAGATTCCTTGACTATGGCAACTAATCGTTGTTTTTGCCCTCCTCTATCTTATTTGTCTACGGGCCTGAGTTCGGGAAATCTAAAATCTATGCATCTTTATGGAATCTCGCATCTATTAGAAGCCTTCACTAATAATCCTGATTTCTTACTTCTTCTGCCTTATAGCTATTCTTAGATATTTGGGGAACTCGCTATCTATACGGGGTGCTCGAGAGTTATTGGATCAACTAGGAAGGATTTTTAAGGAAGGAAGGAATCTTACTTTGGAGGAAATGAACTTTATTTAGGTCTACTCGATATTTAATTCTTATTCGGACTTATTATATTCTTCTCACTATCCCAAGTTCTGGTGTTTCCTGTCTTATCACATTTTATACCTTTATCTCTTTACTATCTCTGATTGCTTAGATCGTCTGTTCCTTACTTTTTCTTTCCTTGATTTTCTTTCTGACTTTCTCTCTCTCTTTCCTACTTCCTTAGGTGGTTATCCATAGAACTTTATTATTTCTTTCTATTTCCTAACATTTCCGTCTTTGACTGCTTAAACCTCTACGCATCTTTCTTTCTTATAACTCAATTTTCCCACTCCCTCGGGTACTTTTCTTAAAATCTTACTGTCTAGTTTTATAGCTCGCTTGTACATCTCATAATGGGTCAGAATAACTATTGGGGAATTCTTGACTCGGATCTAGAGTGTCATTGTTCTTGTAAAGAATACTATTTGATTAGTCTGGAAAGTCTTACTAACCTGTCTATAGAACTTTGAGGACGTACACGAGGATCAGATATTGGCGAGGTAGTGCATTGAATACGAGTATCCCGGACATATTACACAACAATCTACCCACTACAGTCACTGACCCCCTAGACCATACTCTGATACCATCTTTGTAACATCCATAGTCCAAAAGATGATATCGGCACGGAATAGGCCGTACTATCCATCTAAGCCTCTAACTCTTATACCATAAACATATACTAAAACTCTATTTTCTTTTATTTAAATATCTTAAGTGTGGGACCAAGGCCCAAACTTCATAACATAACTCACAACTCAGTATTAATGATTGTGTACTCAATTATATTTACTTTACAACGTCTATGACAATCAATGACTAATACATAAATTTTTCTTGAACTGAGTGGACTCACACTCTCTCTGATTTGATGTGGTGGACTTCAAACCCTAGTGACTGCATCAGTATCCGCCCTCCTGAGCTTGTCCTCCACGAAACCCTGTAAAACAAGGAAACTGGAAGGGGGGGTTAGATCATTGAGCGATCTAAGTGAGTGGATGAAAATCTGAAATACTGATATAAAATCATTTGGTTCCAAAACAAAAATTCGGAAGTGACTTATATGAAAACTCTTTTTCTGAAAACTTTGCTTGGAATCTCTTTATAAACTTCTCTTTCTAAAATCTGCTTTCTAAAAACCGTTTCTAAAATCTGATCTTTGAAAACTGTTTTCAGGAATTCTGGTATCTGAAAACTGATTTGTATATGAAAAAGTTGACGTATGAGGGCATTATGTATCGCCGTCCCCCATATGCCGATCTAGAGCCAGAAATGCAAAACCATGACTTTGGGCGTTACGTATCGTCGTCCCTCAAGGCATGCCACTTCTGTCCCTAAAACTACTGGTCTTGGAGCGTTACATATCACCATCCCCCAAGCCATAGAACTAGAACTGGGGGTGTGGATCTATGCTACCCACCAAGCTTTGAAACTAGGGTCAACGGGCATTACGTATCGTCGTCCCCCTAGCCCTGAACTAGGATCTGGGGCGTTACGTATCGTCGTCCCCCCAGTCCTCTACATGTGCACATGTTCTCTGTCCGTCAATTCTAAATTGTATCAAGTTACATAATGGGGTGGGATTTTCCCCCATGCCCCGAAAAAAACATAAAACTCATGTTGAAAACACCTATTTGCTAAATCATTTCTCAAAACATACTAAACAATATATAATACAAAAATAAACTTGGCTAATGCCCTAATTACAAAAAACATAAGTCTGGTATTTAAAAAAAAAATAAATCAACTTAATAAAAAGTATGTCCACTCACAGATTTTGGAATTTGGATGGCACTGAGTCCCTTAATTGAAGAAGATTGTAGTTAATGTGGATAATCTAAGATCGGAAACTTGATTAGCATATATGTTGTAAAAATGAATATCGAAACTTATCGAGGTTGACTAATGCATCAACATATTTTATCTATAAGGCTTATCGTACTTATATCTCGATGTAAGGTATGCATACGAACTGATACGAGACCTGAAAGGCGGCCTCTAACATGCTAGAGTGGCACAGGTATGCAATTTCTTACGCGTCGCAACGCGCAGCGTCCAGAAGGGTGCAATAATATTTCTCTTGCGCATCGCGACGTGGGTCAGTTTTTCTAGAATTTAGCCATTTCTTCCTCAATTCTAACTACACAATGCAAACCCTAACATTCCCATACTAAAACTAATACTCAAAACATCATTATACTCTCAATTTCACATAAACCAAATGATTATCTCATCAACAACCAACCTTTAATCTATCACATATACTTCATATAAATATACCAAAAACTTAACAAATTGAGGGTTTTCTTCAAAATTCTCATTGTCTTAAAGAAAAACACACAATCATCATCTCATTCATCATCACATCCCAATCACCAACATACAATAATCATCAAAATACCAATACTCAATATACAATAATTTGGGTCAAAAGTGCTCTTGCCTCTTCTTTGTGTATTTCCTTATCTTTCAAAGTTTCATGGATGTCATATCTTCTTGCCTCTTCCTTCTTCTTTCTTTCTTCTTTCACTTTCTTCTTTCTCTTCTCTTTTTCTTCTTCTTTTTCTCTCTTCCTTCACGTTTTCTACTCTCCATTTTGTTTTAATTTCTGAATTTATGAATAGTACTCACCCCTTTTTATAGTTGGCCATAAAAAAAAATTAGAAGAGTGTAGAAATTTATAGAATTTAGTACAATGTCCTCAGATACTATTCATTCGAATATTTTATCTGCCTTTTCGACTCACTTCTGGACCAAATGTGGCAAAATATTCAACGTGGAAATTGTAGGTCTCGGTCTCAGCTTTCCGACGATATAAAATCCATAATAATCGGAGTTCGTATGAGAAAGTTCTGGCCCCAATACTATTTGCTGTCAGTAGTGAAATATCGCTGCATCTAATATCGGATTCTAGAAGAATCTACCGATTGTCTTCTCACGAGGGTATATGTTTCCAATTATAATTTATATTACAATCGTCTCGATGTGGATCAATAGTCAGAATTCCCGGTCGTTACATATATTTAATCAACATATCATGCTTTCCCAAATACAACACCCACATACTATTATACATGTTTAACATCACATATCATGCTTTCCAAAACACAACACCCACATACTCTTTAGCTATACATTCGGCCAAATTACCATTTCCCCTTTTAATCCATCTCAACCCCTTTCATGCTAATTCATTTGCATGACATCATTTCATGCATATTTACTCAATCATGCATTAAAGATTCAAATAACCAAATCATCAACCTCTCATTTTCACATTATACTTGGCCATAACGCAAAAATACATACTTAGCACTATTTATTTAACATTTAATTTAGGAGGCTATTCATTCCAAACAAAAAATTCATCATATCTCATCAATAATCCTTAGGTTAAAATTGCATATAATGATTATTACCGCACTAAAATGATGCAAATCAAGTTTCTTCCCTAATCCTCATATTCGGTCAAATGCCAAGCTTTTCATTCCCTGAATTATTTCTCAAGCAACACTAACTTATTCATCATCATAACATATATCTAACATGATTTCACACCAAAATGGATGAACATGAATCCTTTTCCCTTCCTTACTCGGCCAAGAAGACTTTTTATATACTCTGTTGAACATTTTCCACCAACACAAACTGTAATCACAATCCTTACATTCATTTATCAATACTAATCAATTTAATTTCACAAAGTAAATAAAGCCTTCATACTTTGTTAGGCTAAGTTTCAGCCCTAGTTAAAAAAAATATACCCATTTTGATTTTTTTGAAGATTCTTTATCATGCCACATCATCATTAGTTATTATCATTCATTCTATAATGATGATTCATGCTAAAGGAGGTCATTAAAGTTCTTCATTTCTAAATGTTTGGACATGTGGTGAAGAATCCATATACACAAATTTCAAATTGAAAGAGAAGGGATGAAGGAGAGCTTGCTTACTCAGGAGTGGCTTGGAGAAGATTCCTTCTTCCTTCTAAAATTAGCGTCAATGTAGTGTGAAAGAAGAAAAACTTTTCTTGTTCTTTCCTTACGAAAACGTAAATGAGATTGTGAGAGAAATATGATGAATAATGATCTTATATATAGCATGAGGGAAATAATTTTTTAATTAAATAATAATTTAAATTAATGAATTCTTTTTTCTAGATCATTCTCATAGGTTCATAGTTTAGCATAACCAAACTTGCACATTTTACATAGTTCTAGTCTTGGTTTGGGATCATGTTGAACATAAAAGTTGTAGATTATTATCCAAGATTTCTGACAATATAAAGATCACCAAAATTAGACATCGGTATCTCATGTTATAGCCAAAATATTAAAGATTGTCTGATACATGAAAGAAAAATAATCGCTTATCAAAACTGCAAATAATTCGTTGAGTTTTTCAAAAAATGATTTCATGAATACTAATACACTTATGCATGATTTTATTATACTGATTATGTCTCTCATGCTAAAAAGAATTATTGGGGTTATACTAGAATGACCGAGGTGTTACATATGATTTGTACCTGGCCGAATATGACCAGCTGCTTCACTGAAATTTTGCTTATGTTTTTAACAAAAAATTTTCCCCGGAACAGCCCCCGAACAGAGGGTCAAACCTGAACTATTTTGGACCCGAAATGCGTCCAGCTACTACCCAAATCAGCCCATATTTGCATGAGTCACACCTGTGTTCCAGGTCTATTTTTTCAGTTTAAAATAACCACACAACAGTCCTAAAACACCCCTCAATGTTTCCCAATTTTTCAGGATTAAAACAAAATAAACCGAGCCCCGAAACCGAACACAAAGTGGTGGCGGTGAGCAAAATATGCTCATTGTCGTGAGGTGATATGGAGAAGGAGAAGATTTTGATGTTCTTTCGACACCAAATAGCATTTCGTGGTATGTCTCATCACTAACAGAATATAATATGTGCCATACACATGTATTAATCCCTAAATTCTTTAGAATTTAAACTATTATCACACAATAGTTTTCTTTGATTTTTCTTATTCTTGTTTTTCTTCAACTCTTGAGAGAAAAAAACTTAAGAACATCAAGGGTGGCTATATAACGACCAGAAATCCCGACTACTGTTACATCGTGAGATGAGTGTTACATAATATAAATTTTGTTTGAGTACATATACATTCATGGAATCACTTGGGAATAATTGGTGAATTCCTCGAAATGCCGATACGAAACTGTATAATATTCCACTCCGGACATCCCATGGTAATTGGGTCATAACTGTCTCATACAAACTCTGATTTTTATGCATTTTAAATCACCAGAGATCTTAGATTGAGATCTACAACTCTCGCGTTAAACATTTTTCGAAATTCGAATCAGCGACTAATGGAAAATCCAACTCAAAATTTAGGATGAATAGTGACTCCAGATTTAACTAGAAGATTTTATAGTTTTCTCCAAAATTCTGGATTTTTTTCAAACTAAAACACTTCAAATTAATCTTTTTATCCCTATTATAAATAGAAGTACTATTCACTCATTCTAAATAAAGAAAAGAAGAGAAGAAACATGAGGCAAGAAGAAGAGGAAGAAGAGGAAAACAAACTTAAAACTTTCCAAAACAAGCCATGAATGGGATAATAACTTACAAAGCTTGGAAGTTGAAGGAGAATCAAATAAGATGAGGTAAAGAATCTTGACCCAAATTTAAAGTAATGGAATTTTAAGAGTTTGATGTCATGTTAGGATTATTGTCATGCTAGTGAATGCATTTAAGTGGTTAATAAGCATGGAAATTGATGGTGTTAAGAAGGACCAAAAATTCGAAACCTTAAGTGTTTAGCTAATTGGGGCTTTGCGATTAAAGATTTAAGTGGATTAAGGAGTCTTAGTTTAGCAAGTATTTACATTGAGATTATAGAATCGTTGAGTAAAAATTGTAGTATGGAAGAATGGGGAGTGTTTTGAGCAATTAGGAATGAAAGAATTGAAGTTAGGCCTTGTTTTTTATCCTTTTGTCACGATGCGTACTGGGAAATTTCCCAGGAATGTTTATGGAATCTTGCTCGTCGCGACGTGTATTGCATCATGACACGTGACCAAAATTGCCCCAAAATTAGTTTTTATTAGTCCAGCTTCACCCTAGCATGTTAGAGACCACCCTAAGGGTCTCAAATCAGCTCGTATATATATATATATATATAATATATATATATATATATATATTATAATATATATATATATATATATATATATATATATATATATATATATATATATATATATATATATTACATAAGAATATAAGTATGTTACACCTCGAAGTGATAGTAACCTCTTAAATAAATAAATTTAGCTTCATTCTGTAATATATTTCTTCTTCCATTTCTAATCTAGTTATCAAATATAGATCATCGCAAGAATCGTAATTTCCTTTGGTAGAGTAAACAATGCCAGTCAGATTCTAACCTGTTAGTGGACACTGTTCTCTAAAGTTGACTTTTATGATGTATTTTACATATCAGACTTATTTTTATGCTTTAGGTCGTTAGTTGATTTTTATTACAGTTATTCCATGAAATATTATGTTTTAAGTTATGTTTGAGAAAGAAATATTTTCCAAGTATGATTTTATGATTTTCGAGGAATGAGGGAAAACCTCACCTAAGTATGAAACTAGATACAGACATGGAATTGACAGATGACATGTGCACATTTACAGGACTTGAGGACGGCGATACGTAACGCCCCCAGATCCTAATTTCAGAGCTTGGAGGGTAGCATAGATCCGCACCCCCAGTTCTAGTTCAGTGGCTTGGAGGATGGCGATACGTAACGCCCCAAGACCACTAGTTTCAGGGACATGAGTAGCATGCTTTGGGGTCGGCGATACAGAATGTCCTAAAGTCATGGATTTGCATCCATAGCTCTAGTTAGACATATGGGGGACATAGATACATAACGCCCCATACGTCAGGGTTTCAAAGATAGAGACCAGTTTTTAGATACAGTTTTAACAGGTTCTGTGTACGCCTCTTCTGGATTTATTGAGAATCGTAGTGTATTGGATGTGATGTCAAGACGGAAGTATCACTTCAGTAATATGGAAATGATGGTCACACAGGGATACAAAATTGGTTCTCTAAGGGTTGCAACCATCGGATAATATTACTAGGTCATGATTATCCGATAATAAAGAGACTAGTTGCTTGTGATCCGATATATGCTTCGTACAGGGCAGACACTGAACCAGCCCCAGGCCTTGCATGTGACATCCGATATTGGATCGCTATACGCAATACTACGAATACTATGCCTGTTAAAGATCGTATATTCATTAAGAATATTTCTGGAGAATTGGGTAGGCATGGCGCTTTGCTAGAAGCCAACCTTGTCTCGTAAATTGGTAAAAACATTGTACTAGGTACGTACGTGTTCGGATAGTCCGACGATTGGATTTACTACCAACATATCCAGGGATATCTTGGGTCGCTTCCTAAGATACACCGATGATGTATGATTCGAGCTAAATTAATCTGGGATTAATTGCGGAGAGATTTTATCTGGGATAAAATACTATTTGAATAGAGAGAAACATTAATTTGGAATTAATCGATAAAATAATATATTCGATATATAATTCGAAATTAGATTTTGACGTGGAATTAAAATTAGATTTTAATTCAGGCAAACGAGTTAATTTAGAATTAATTCGTTAGTGACGTGAATAGTAATTTTGCAAGGCATAATTATTTAATTAAATTCGATTTAATTACGTCGCGACGGAAGTTCGTTAATTCCGAATTAGCGAACCCGAGCCCGGGAGTTTTTGCGGGCCCACTCGCATTTGGAATCGAGTGGGGCCCACATGTCACATCAAGTGTCACATCACATGTCACCTTAAGTTACTTTTGGTTGATGTGTTTTGGTGGAGTTATTGGTGGCTTGTAAAATACTGCAAATTTGAAAGCATGAGTGACCTTTACCAAATCCAAATTTTGGTATATCATTTTAATTGTTTTTGATACAATTACACACTTTACTTCACTCTCCCTCATTACCGAAAACAAAAGCAGTTTTTCTCTCCCAATTTTCTTCTTCATCACCGAAAATTTGAAGGAAGAAAGTGAAGGATTTTTTTTGCAAAAATTCTTAAGGAGCTAGCACTCATCAAGGATCATATCAAGGTGTTAGGGAAACCAACTTGGGAGCTTGGAAAGGAAAAGCAAAGCTTGGAGCTTGTGGTGTCCCTTGGCCGAATTCAACAAGTCATCTTGGAGGAAAATTTTATTGATCAACACATCCATAAACCGATCAATCTAAATTTATTTCTGCCACTCTTCTTTGTTATTCATTCACATTTCTATGCTTATTTGATCTTGGGACTAAACCTAGAAACCCAACAATGGTATCAGAGCCTATTTGAGCATGAAATGAATTAGGGTAAAATTTGGGTAAAATCATTTTGAGCTTGATTTGATAAAATTGATTGATTGAGTATGCTTGAATGATGATATATTGAGGTTGTATTGGATCAATTTCTTGAAAGATTGATTGGATCAATTTTTTGCCCATGGATTGGTTTGGCCGAATGTAAATTTACCCTACAATTCTTGGTATTTTTTGTTTCGTAGATCATTGGATGACTTGAAATGATTGGGATATGTCGATTTAAAATTCAATTGGATTGAAAAATGAATTCGGACAAAATTCCTTACCATTACCGAGAGCTTGATAGCATGGAACAAGTTGATTTTTGATTCAAGAATGTTGGACATTAGTTGAACAATAGAATACATAATTAATTAGTTAAATTGTATTTTGGAAATATTAATTTGGGTAATTAATTGATGTATTACACTTAAGTTAATTGAATTATAAATTTGGAATTTTAAAATTGATTAATGGGCTTGATTTTGAATTGGGCTTGAAATTGTTTATATTTGGGCATAATGGGTTTGGTTGGGCCAATTTGGTTTAGGCCAATTGGATTGGATCCAAATTGGGCCTAAATCATACCATTAAGTCCAAATGTAATAAATGGGCTTTAAAAGTTTAATTGGGCCTTATGGGCTAAAATTGTTTTCTTGGCAAATGAGAGGGATTCCTTAATTGGGCTTGGTAATTGGGTTTGACCCATATTAACCAAGCCATGCCTTATGAAATCAATTGAAAGCCCATCGGACTTTAATTAACCAATATTGGATGTTAGTTGGGCTTTGAGACCCGATAAGATTAGATTTGGAATCTAAGTCGTTAAAGCGCATTAAAAAGTGTAGATATTTAATTTGGAATTAAATAAATGAATTAGTATTGAATACGAATTAAATTAGATTTAGCGAGTAGTTCGATATAATTCAAGAATTCGTACTTTGAGTACTTATTCTCAAACGAGTTGGACTCGCGCAAAAATCAAATCCTTGTTTGAACATTGGATGATCACATAATTCAAAGACTAATTAATTGGATTAGATTGGTTGAATTGCATGCTATGAATTAATATATTGATGTGTTGAATGAATAGCGTATATCAGATGGATATTAGAATGGAAAGGGCAATTTTAGAAATTGTTGTAAATTTGGAATTTATAAATTGGACCTGCGTGTCCAGCCTTATCTCTCATTATTTCTTTGTATTCTCTTTTCACCTAATTCCCCTCAATGTAATGAGGTTTCTATTATTGTATTATGTAATTGGGTAGAAATATAATAGTGCTAGCCGGGGAGAGGAAAGTGAGTGATTTGTTCTAGAATAAGTTGTTAAAAATCCATATGCATATCGTTATTAATTTACTTTTGCGCCTTATTATGTGTTTAAAATGCATGTTTAAGGGTGTATGATGATGAGACCTAACAAAGATAATAAATTGGTTCCCAATTTACGCAAAAATCCCTCAATTTATATTAAGCGATATTTCCTTCCATTGAGTGATTCTTACTCAAGATCCAAGATTGGCATTGGTTTGTTGGCCAAAGTCAATGCCTTTGTCAATCGAAAATGTGTTTGAATCATGAAGGCTTTGTTCCATATCAATGTCTTGTCCAAGTTGTGATTTTTTGGCCAAAGTCAAGATCACATCTTGTCCATCGACATTGATTACGAAGCTTTCCCACGTCAATGGGTCCGCTTAACTGGAATCATTAAGCTTGTTTTGCCAAAGCCAAGGCTTAGTTGATTCAGAGGAAAAAGGTTAGGAAAATATATTGGATATATTGGCATATATATTGTATATATGTTTTGGACTTGGAGGTCAACCTACCGGATCTAGGAATTGGATGAGATCCAATTGATCTTCGAGATCTACCTAGTTAAATATCATACAGCTTGTTGGCCAAAGTTAAGGTTGTGCGTTATTTAACGGGATCCTAGCCCACTAGGAAACTGGGTTTTCCGAGTACTCAACAGAGGGTTAGAGGGTCGGTGAAAAATAGTGGGAGGCTAGTATTGAATTTGCAATTTCGTTCAAATACTTAGCTTTACGCGCTTTCAAATATTTCGTCAAAATTATTTTATTAGTTGGACTAATATATTGTTATATTTCTTGTAACAGTTGGACTGTACCCTATATTGTTAATTGGATAATTAGATTATCGCAATTAAAATGACCGGAAAGAATAGTGTCCGTGACATAATCATGGGAGACCATGTCTTCAACGGGAGTAACTTCTCCGATTGAGAACTCAATATAAGGATAGTCCTTGGATCTGAGAGGCTTCTATATACTATATAGAGACCTCTCGGGCCTAAGCCCACTTCTGATCAGTTGCTCGAACTAGAGCTTTGGAAGACTCATAGTGACGACAATGCGACTGCTCAGTCTATTATGCTTGCTGCTATGACTCAGCAATTCCGTCGACAAAATAAGGGATTAGATCTCTATAACATGTTGGCGAAATTGCATGATCTGTACGATATAACCTTAGATCGCAAAGATATGAGTTACAGAAGAAGCTCTTCCGTGCTCGGATGTCGGAGGGTACGTCTGTTGAACATCACGTGACATAGATGATTGCCGATATTGAGCAGCTTGGACAAATGGGGATTGTCTTTGAGATAGAGACCTCTATAGATTTGATCTTGCAGTCTCTCCCCGACACTTGGAGTGGGTTCATCATGAACTACAACATGTTTAACCAAGAGTAGACTCTTGGAGAGCTGATGTCCACGTTGCGTGAGGTAGAGAAGGAACTTGGAAAGGGCAAAAAGCTCGAGGCGCACTTTGCTTCGACATCTCATTCACCGAGGGCTGGGCCCAAGGCGACTGGAGGTGTGAAAAAGAAAAAGCATAAGAAGAGGGCAAGGGTAAGGCGTCAAAGGCTTCTGAGAAGCCGAATGACAAGTCTCAGGATGTTTGACTCCAGTCCGGGAAGCGGGGTCATTGGAAACGTGACTACCGCGAGTACAAGGTGCTCCAGAAGGAGAAAAAGACGGGCAAGGCACCGGCCTCAGGTATGTTTGTTATAGAAATAAACATGACTACTTCTAGTTTTAAAAATTGGATTTTTGATTCTGGTTTTGGTACTCACATTTGTACTGATGTGCAGGATCTACGGATTAGCAGGAAACTGTCGTCAGGGGAGATTGATCTGCGTGTTGGAAATGGGACATCTGTTGCCATTTCGGCCGTGGGCACTTTTGTTTTAGAACTGCCCTCGGGGCATGTACTTGAACTTTTGGACTGTTATTATGTACCTAGTTTGACTAGGAATATTATTTCTGTATCTATGTTATCCCAATGTGGGTATACTTTTGTATTTCGAAACACTCGGTGTTTTATGTG
Source organism: Zanthoxylum bungeanum (assembly GCA_019454045.1). NCBI lineage: Eukaryota > Viridiplantae > Streptophyta > Magnoliopsida > Sapindales > Rutaceae > Zanthoxylum > Zanthoxylum bungeanum. Next base: position 26,557 of record SKCR01010887.1, on the reverse strand, counting down.
TAAAAATGATATAAAAATTTGCACTGCTGTTGTAAATAATGGTCTTTATATTTTGAATATAAATCAATCTCAACTAAATTCTATAACAAACAAAAGACTTAAAGTAAGTCATAAAGATGAAACTTATATGTGGCATTGTCGTCTGGGACACATAAACAAGACTCGCATATCCACACTTTCGAAGAGTGGGTACTTGGACGCATTTGATCTAAATTCATATGACGTCTGCGAATCTTACTTATTAGGAAAATACCTAAGTCACCTTTTAGCGGTAAAGGTGTACGTGCCACCGAACTGTTAGCCCTTGTTCATAGTGACGTTGTGGGCCCATTTCTAGCCAGGCTAGAGGTGGATACGAATATTTCGTAACCTTTACGAAAAATGCATCGCGTTATGGTTATGTGTATCTTATGAGACACAAGTCGGAAACTTTTGAGAAATTCAAAGAGTTTCGACACGAAGTTGAAAAATAGACCAGCAATAGTATTAAGACATTACGGTCGGACCATGGTGGCGAATACTTGAGCAATGAGTTTCTTGACTACTTGAAAGAATACGATATTCTTTCACAGTGGACTCCTCCTGGAACACCGCAATTAAACGGTGTTTCCGAACGGAGAAACCGAACCTTGTTAGACATGGTAAGGTCTATGATGAGTCGCACTGAGCTACATATTTCCTTATGGGGATATGCATTAAACAATGCAATACTTATTTTGAATAAGGTTCCGTCAAAGTCAGGTTTCTTAGACTCCGTATGAGATATGTATAGGAAAGAAACTAGGTTTCTCATTCCTGAAGATTTAGGGATGTTGTGCATACGTCAAACATTTGGAAGGTACCAAACTTGAACCCAAATTGGATAAATGCCTATTCGTAGGATATCCTAATATAGTGGTTAGTGGGAGGAGAGTATAACTCGATGAAAATTGGAGTGATACTGTTCCTGGCATAGAATCATCAACGGAACATGAACAGTTCATCAGGGATGAATCTATACCACAATCTTCGATTACACAAGGACCGCGTAGGTCGGTAAGAGTCAGGAAACAACCTGAGAGGTATGGGTTTCTGATCTCACCTCATGTAGATATTAATCTAATTGAGGATAACGAACCGGCTACGTATGAGGAAGCGATACAAGATATCGATTCCGCTTTATGGCAAGAGGCCATGAAGTCCGAAATGGATTCCATGTACACCGGCCAAGTTTGGACACTGGTTGATGCACCAGAAGGCGTAAAGCCTATTGGATACAAATGGGTCTTCAAGAAGAAGACTGATATGGATGGCAATATACAAACGTACAAAGCTAGGCTTGTAGCGAAGGGGTATCATCAACGACATGGTGTCGATTACGACGAAACTTTCTCACCCGTTGCCATGATTAAATCCATTCGGATAATGCTTGCGATAGCTGCATATTTCGATTAAGAGATATGACAGATGGACGTCAAAACTGCTTTTCTTAACGGAAACCTATTGGAGGATGTTTATATGCAACAACCTGATGGTTTTTTTATGCCGAGACTTGCAAACAAGGTTTGTAAGTTAAATTGATCCATTTATGTATTGATGCAAGCGTCGCGTTCTTGGAACCAACGCTTTGATGAGATCTTAAAAGAATATGATTTCGTTCAAAGCGAAGATGATCCTTATGTATATAAGAAGGTTAGTAGGAGAGCACTGACATTCATTGTCCTTTATGTTGACAATGTATTGCTTATTGGCAATGACATTCCCATGTTAATGTCGGTGAAAACTTGGCTTTCATTGAAATTCTCCATGAAAGATCTGAGAGAAGCAACCTTTATTCTAGGAATAAAGATCTACCGGGATAGATCTAGAAAGCTACTTGGACTCTCCCAGAGTACGTACATTGACAAAGTATTGAAGAGATTAAACATGGATCAGTCCAAGAGGGGACTGTTGCCAGTGTCACATGGCGTCACTCTATTTAATGACATGTGTCCTAAAACTCAAGATGAGAGAGACAGCATGAGTCGGATATTATTCGCCTCGGCAGTAGGATCGATCATGTATGCCATGATATGTACGTGACCTGATGTGTCCTATGCTTTGAGCATGTGTAGTCGCTATCAGGCCGATCCAGGTGAAGGTTACTGGATGGCGGTTAAGAATATCCTTAAGTATCTTAGACGAACTAATGATGCTTTCTTAATCTTTGGAGATGGAGAACTTGAGGTAACTGGGTATACCGATGCAAGTTTCCAAACGAAAAAGATGACTGTAAGTCACAATCCGGGTACATATTTTGTTTGAATAACGGAGCAGTAACCTGGAAATCTTCCAAGCAAGAGACTGTTGCCGATTCAACAACAGAAGCAGAGTATATCGCTGCAGCTGAAGCAGTAAAGGAGGCAGTTTGGATCCGAAAATTCCTAATTGGATTAGGAGTAGTTCCGTTAGCAGCTGAGCCCATTCCATTGTATTGTGATAATAACGGGGCAATAGCGCAGGCTAAGGAACCGCGGTCTCATCAACGATCCAAGCATGTTCTTCGACATGTCCATCTTATTCGTGAGATCATACATCGTGGCGATGTGAAGATCGAGAAGGTCGCATCAGAGGACACCATTGCAGATCCGCTGACGAAAGCCATTCCTCAGTAGAAGTTTGAGCGACATGTACATAGTTCAGGTATTAGATGCTTGAGTGACTGGCTATAGACCAATTGGGAGATTGTTGGACAGTTATGACCCATAACACCACTATTTGTAAAAAAACATTGTGTTTTTTACAAATTAATTATGTAGCAATGGAAATTGCCTTTTATCATTTCGTAATTAGATTACTTAAATGTGTGAATGATGAAAGTCCTTATGATTAGTTCCGGATTGATAAGATATGAGATAGTATCAATCCATAAAGGTTTAATCATTAAATATCCCTAGTCGTAGTATTATCGAGACTGGACATCGATAATGCGGAATAGACTAGTATTGCACTCGTGCGTGTTATGGAAGCGTAACAGCATAATTCTCATGTATTTAAGTATTGGATACTTATGCAAGTGTGATAGGAGGTTGTGTTTTACCGATGGTATGGAAAACAGCTTCGCTCTGGATTGACCCCACGGAATCCCATTGGTAGTATGACTATGTGTCTATGGGAATCCGCATCAGGGTAAGTGTATTTGGTCTTAACCTGAGACTTGCATCGCTAGTACTTGCGACAATCAATTATTGAGAATCGTAGTGTATTGGATGTGATGTCAAGACGGAAGTATCACTTCAGTCATATGGAGATGATGGTCACACAAGGATATAGAACTGGTTCTCTAAGGGTTGCAACCATCGGGATAATATGACTAGGTCATGATTATCCGATAATAAAGAGACTAGTTGCTTGTGATTCGATATATGCTTCGAACGGGGTAGACATTGAACCAGTCCAAGGCCTTGCATGTGACATCCGATATTGGATCGCTATATGCAATACTACGTATACTACGCCTGTTAAAGATCTTATATTCCATTAAGAATATTTCTGGAGAATTGGGTAGGCATGACGCTTTGCTAGAAGCCAACCTTGTCTAGTAAATCAGTAAAAATGTAGTACTAGGTACATATGTGTTTGGATAGTGTGACGACCGGATTTACTGCCAACATACCTAGGGATCTCTTGGGTCGCTTCCCGAAGATACACCGATGACGTATGATTCGAGCTAAATTAATCTGGGATTAATTGCATAGATATTTTATCTGGGATAAAATACTATTTGAAGAGAGAGAAAGATTAATTTGGAATTAATCGATAAAATAATATATTTGATATATTATTCGAAATTAGATTTCGACGTGGAATTAAAATTAGATTTTAATTCGGGGAAACGAGTTAATTTAGAATTAATTCCTTAGCTACGTGAATAGTGATTTTGCTAGGCATAATTATTTAATTAAATTCGATTTAATTACATCGCGACGGAAGTTCGTTAATTCGGAATTAGCGAACCCGAGCCCGGAAGTGTTTGCGTGCCCACTCGCATTCGGAATCGAGTGGGGCCCACATGTCACATCAAGTGTCACATCAGATGTCACCTTAAGTTACTTTTGGTTGATGTGTTTTGGTGGAGTTGTTGGTGGCTTGTAAAATACTCCAAATTTGAAAGCATGAGTGACATTTACCAAATCCAACTTTTGGTATATCATTTTAATTGTTTTTGAAACAATTACACAGTTTACTTCACTCTCTCTCATTAACGAAAACAGAAATAGTTTTTCTCTCCCAATTTTCTTCTTCATCACCGAAAATTTGAAGGAAGAAAATGAAGGATTTTTGTTGCAAAAATTCTTAAAGAGCTAGCACTCACCAAAGATCATATCAAGGTGTTAGGGAAACCAACTTGGGAGCTTGGAAAGACAAAGCAAAGCTTGGAGCTTTTGGTCTCCCTTGGCCGAATTCAACAAGTCATCTTGGAGGAAAATTTTGTTGATCAACACATCCATAAACCGATCAATGTTAGTGTGTTTCCGCCACTCTTCTTTGTTATTCATTCACATTTCTATGCTTATTTGATCTTGGGACTAAACCTAGAAACCCAACAATGCACTCATGATTGATGAGTTGGGCAATGGCCCCATGCATGTGTTTTAAATGTGAGATAAGAATAATAGATCTAAGTAGTCAGAGGCTCATGGGAATATAATGACATATTCCCTACCGGCAACATCTCCCATATCGGGGATGTTACAGGTTAGGGTTAGAATGAGAGATAATAGGCAAAAATAAAATCTTATTTTCTTTATATACCTATGGTTTTTATTTAAAAAATAAATCAAAAAATTTTCCCCTCCCTATAGCAAGAATTGGCCAGCCCAAGTATTTTTGTCAAAATTTTATAACAATAATTTTAATTTCCTGAATGGAAAAAATATGTTACCAAAATAAATATGCTATCACCTTTTAAAAAGTGTAACATCAATAACCAACCAAAGGTTTCCAAAAACTTATTTTTAGAAAAATGAAATTATATCTTAATTAAATTATAATATATAATTTAATAACTTATAATAAAAAATTATCATATAATTATTTATTATAAAAACCATATATTAAAAAACTATATATAGTTTCAAGTGTGAAAAATTTATTAATAATCATATTAATAATATATATATTTATATGTATATAATTGGACTATCCAATTATATTTAATCTGTTACATTATATCGAGCTAGCACGAGGACCAAATGGACCTATAGTTTCGAGCTCCAATAATCCCGGAATATTAATTAAACTTTAATGAAATATTTTGAATTATTAACTTCAGGATATTACACTAAAAATCTGAAGCTACACTCTAGTCGTCGTAGATAGATAAAATAAGCTAAACTATGTCGGTGTCCATCGATATAGTCATTACATATGGATTGACCCTTCACGAGTATCTCATAATTAGAACAGTGTCATAATATCCGTTATACCCCTCTAAATATTTTTATCTTAAGTACCATCGATTCTCTAATGACCTATTTATTCATAACCATTATGAAAATCTTTCTATTCATAATATAAAGACTTGAGCGCTCTAATCTTTCAAGTACCAAATCAACCCTTCAAGAAGATACTCTTCTACTTCTCGCAAGAAGGAGTGAACTCCCTATCTATGTAATATATCCCGAGCTACACACCAAACTATGTCCCCAAAGTACGTAGCTATCAGTCGGGATTGTTACACCAATCTCACCTTTGTAAATCAAAATAAAAAAAAAAGCCCTCCATGCAAGAGTTTGTAGTACACTCAAGATTCAGATAATTCCATATATGATTATCTAGTAGATTGAAATGATTTTATTTAACGGATATTATTCAAAACTCATCTCTATATGGATATGTCTCATTTCCTCAATTCATTGAGGTGTCTTCGGATACTGTTCATTTGAAAAATGAATTTCATATCGATAAGACAAATTGCCTTTCTTGGAATTCTGCATCCCAAATCGCACAAGGATCTTGTCGCTAACAGTCATGTCTTACGATCCCGAAGAATATGGATCCCAAGTACATAAATGGCATCTCCCAAATCATTCATTTGGAATTGGTTAGCTAACCAGGTTTTCATGTCCGATAATACATTTACGTCATTCTTAAGGAGTCAAATATCATCGACATACAAAATGAGAAAAAACCACATTTCTGTCAATGACTTGCTTTTATATATAAGGCTCATGAACATTCTGCTCAAAATCATAAGACTTGATCATGGTATCATATTTTATGTTCCAATATCGAGATGCTTGCTTGAGTCCATAATGGACCTTTGCAGCTTACAAACTGATGAGCGGAAAATATATCAATATTTACCGCCCCTTTTACTTAATATTTTGTTTAGTTTCTCGGTTTGATGAACGTTTTGATATGTTTTAGTTTATTTTGTAGATAAAATAATATTGGGACTTAATGAAATCATTTTGGACGAAATATGGGTCAAATAAGGGCAAAAATTGGACTTGAGATATTAATTTTGGATATTGAAACTTGAAGGGCATTTTAAAACGAAGTGCAATTTTGAAATTCCAGTTTGTGTCATCTGTCGTAATTTGGGCATAACCTTTTACTACGATATCGGATTGAGCTGATTCAAGTTCCCAGATTAAAGAAGCCTTAAAGATCTACAGCTTTTAAAGACAAAACAATTTCGAATTCTGAATATTCATGCCCGAAATTGATGAACCATCCAAAGTGTGTTTGTTGTGTAATTATTAAAGTCACTTTCAATCATTTTCAAAGCAAAAAATAAAATTAATATAAATAATAAAAATTATCAAATCATCACCAAACATGATAAGAGTGTTTGGATAATATGACCCATAGCGTCACTATTTGTACAGATCACGGTACAGATTTGTTGTTGTACAAATTAACTATGTGACAAGGAAATTGCACTCTCATCATTTGTGATTAGATCACCATAGATGTATAAATGAAGAGAGGTCCATATGATTAGTTCCTGGATTGAGATGATATGAGACAGTATCAATCCCCGAAGGATTAATCATTAAATATCCCTAGCCGAAGTATTATCGAGACTGGACATCGATAATGCGGAATAGGCTAGTATTGCACTTGTGCGCGTTGTGAGGGCACAACGGCATAGTTCTCATATATATAAGTATTGGATACTTATGCAAGTGCGATAGGAGGTTGTGTTTCACCGATGGTACGGGAAACAGCTTCGCTCTGGATAGACCCCTCGGAATCCCATTGGTATTATGACTATGTGTCTATGGGAGGCCGAAATCGAGGTAGGTGTGTATAGTCTTAACCTGAGACTTGCATCGCTAATACTTGCGATAATCGGTAGACTTTGGTCTTGGTGGTACAGGGCTTTAACCGGTTCTGTGTACACCGCTTCTGGGTTTATCAGAGTCGTAGTGTATTGGGTGTGATGTCGAGACGGAAGTGTCACTTCAGTCATATTGGAGTTGATGTCACGCAGGATACGGTACTAGTGCTCTTGAGTGTTGCGCAACCAATCGGGATATTGTGACCAGGTCATGTATATCCGATTATAGAGACTATGTTACCAGACATCCGACATGTGCTTCGGACGGGGCAGACACTTATCCAGCCCCAGCCCTAGCACGTGATTATCCGATACTGGGCCGATATACACAATACTACGGTATACTACGCTTGATACAGATCTATATATTCCTGTAAGAATATTTCTGGAGAATTGGGTAGGCATGGCGTTTTGCTAGAGGCTAACCTTGTCTTGTAAATCGATATAAACGTAGTACGAGGTACTTACGTGTTCGGACAGTCCGACGATCGTATTTACTGCCAACATATCCGGAGATCTCATGGGTCGGTTCCTGAAGATTCACCGATGACGTATTACTCGCACTTTGATTAATCTGGGATTAATTAGAAGAGAGAGATAGAATTAATCTGGGATTAATTCGATGAGAGAGAAAATTAATCTGGGATTAATTACGGAGATATTTTATCTCGGATAAAATATCGTTAAAGAGAGAGAACGATTAATTTGGAATTAATCGATAAAATTAATATATTTGATATATTAATCGAAATTGGATTTCGACGCGGAATTAAAATTAGATTTTAATTCGGGCGAACGAATTAATTTAGAATTAATTCGTTAGCGACGTGAATAGTGAATTCGCTAGGCGTAATCACTTAATTACGACGCGACGGAAAATTCGTTAATTTGGAATTAGCGAACCCGAGCCCGAGAGTGATTGCGAGCGCATTCGCATTTCGAATTCGAGCGCGGCACGCGAGTCACATCAAGCGTCAAATCGCTAGTCGCGTCAATCGTCAAATCAATTGTCACTTTGAGTGATGTGACTTGACAATATGTCACTTTATTAAAGTGAATAGATGTGATGTGACTTAAAGTTAAAAGTTGAAATGATGGAAAAGCTTTATTGTTTTAACTTTTGACTTTTGAATTAAAAAAGATAAGAATATATTAGTTTATTTATTTTACTTGGTAAATGAAATAAAAAATTATATATTAAAAATCTTTTTCTCTCTCTCACATGCAACAGTATACGGTTTCTCTCTTTTCCCTCTTCTTCTCCCTTCTCTTCTTCGGCTCACTGCCGATTTCTTCTCTTTTTGTTCTGGTTTGACCGAGCATTTGAGAAGCAAAGAAGAATACAAGTGCTAGCACACACCTTGAGTGATACATAGGTGATAGGGAAGTGATTTGTGAGCATGGAAGCTTGAAGCTTGAGCTTCAATGGAGCTCATCAATGGCCGAACATGGAGGAAGCCGAACCAGTCCAAACCGACAGCCACTGCCTTGGAGAGCCATTGCCGTGAGCTTGGAGGGGCAAAACGCATCTTGTTCTTCATTCATCAAAACCGAAATTCAATGTGAGTATATTCCGCACCTCCTTTGATGTGTTCATATGTGGTTTTTTATGCATGTTTTGTGATCCTTGGGACTTTGATTGAACACTTACAATGGTATCTTGAGCTTTTGATGCATGAAAACCGAATTAGGGTTCTTGAGCAAATTTGGGGCTTTTTGATTTTAGCTTGATTCTGACAAATTGATTGTTTAAGAATGCTTATATTTGATTGATTTGAGTTATATGTAATCAATTTGATAAAAAAATTGATTGGATTGATTTTCCCCAATTTGCTTATTTTTGGTCAAAACTTTAATTTGGGCAAACTCGATTTAGGCATGATTTGGTTGAATTGTTTGATGAAGTATGCTTGAATGAGGTTGAATTGAAGTTGTGCATGATCAATTTCAAGAAAATTGGATTAGATCAATTTTCCCCAATTCTTTAGGTTGAACATGAAACTTGAAATTGGGTAAAATGTGTTTGAGCATGTTTTAATTGAATTGGATGTTTAAGTATGCTTAGAACATGTTTAATTGAGATTGTGTGTGATCAATTTCATGAAATTGGATTGGATTCAATTTTCCCCAAATTGAAGGCTTGGCCGAAAATTGCATAACCCTAATGTCTTGGTAATTTTGTTTTGTTTGATCATTGGATGACTTAAAACAATTGGTTAATGTTGTTTTGAAGTTCAATTGGATTGAATTTTGATTTGGAACATTTTTCCCTTTTAAAGTGGCTTGGCCGAATCTTTAAGGATATGAAATTCATTGTGATTTTGTTGTTTTAATTCATTGGATGAATTATATTGATTTGGGAAATTATGATTGTGGACTCAATTGGATTGAAACCGAATCGAATTGAAAAACCCCTAATTGCCGAGACTTGAAAGCATGTTAATTGGGTTTGATTTTGATTGAATTGTGTTGGACACTATTTGGTTGTTAAAGTGCATGATTAATTAGGCTAATTGATATTTTAGAAATGTTAATTGGGTAATTGATTGTGTATTACACTTAGGTTAATTAATTGTGAAATTTGGAATTTTATAAGTTAATTAATTTGGGCTTGATTTTGGAAATTGGGCTTGTTAGGTTGTAATTGGGCTTTTGGGCTTTGTTGTAACAAAGTTGGGTTTAGGCAAAATTGGTTGGATCCAATTAGGCCCAAAACCGAATCCAAAAGGTCCAATTATGACTTAATGGACCTTAATTATTTAATTGGGCCTAATGGGCCAAAATTAATTTAAAGGCTTATGGGGTAACTCCCGGATTGGATTTTGGTTGTTCGGTTTGACCCGAGTTGACCAAAAGTCCACGCCTATAGAAATTAATTAAAAGCCCATTGGACTTTAATTAAATAAAACATTAGATGTTAGTCGGGCTTTGAGACCCGTTGCGATTAAATTTGGAATTTAAGTCGTAAAGGTTCGTTAATAAAGGTGTAATATTTAATTTGGAATTAAATAATGAATTAGAATTAAATACGTATTAAATTGGATTTAATTATGTAATTTAATTTAATTCGTAGAAATTGTACTTTGAGTACGTGTTCGCAAAACGAGTTTGACTCGAACAAAAATCAAATCTTTGTTTGAACATTGGATGATCACTAATAATCAAGATTAATTAATTTGATTGATTGATTGATAACATGCTTGTATGAATACATGGTTGTGATGTTTGAATAATGTATATCGGATGGATATTAGTCGGGTTGGGCGATTTTGGAATTGTAATAAATTTGATTTATTAAATTGGACCTGCGTGTCCAGCCTTATCTCCTATTTCTTTGTATTCTCTTCTCACCTATTCCCCTCCATGTAAAAGAGGTTTCTTTAGAAGTGTAGTGTAACGGGTAGAAGTAATACAAGTGCTAGCGGGAGAGAGAAAGTGAGAGATTTGATCTAGGATCAATGTAAAATATCCATCCGCATATCATTATTATTTTATTTCATACTCGCTTTATTATGTGTTTAGAATGCATGCTTAAGGGTGTATGATGATGAGACCTTAACAAAGATAATTAAATTGGTAGCCAATTTGCACGCGAAAAACCCTCGTTAAATATCATGCGTTTTTCCTTCCATTGAGTGATTCTTACTCAAGATCCGAGATTGGCAGGGGTTGTTGGCCAAAGTCAAGCCCTTGTCCATCAAAGATGTGTTTTAATCACGAGGCTTTGTTCCATATCGGTGTCGTGTCCAAGTTGTGGTTTGTTGGCCAAAGTCAAGACCACTTCTTGTCCATTGACATTGATTACGAAGCTTCCATGTCAATGGGTCCGCGCTTGACTGGGATCACTAGGTTTGTTGTGCCAAAGCCAAGGCCTAGTTGATTCAGAGGAAAAAGGTTAGGGTATACATTCGATGTATAGGCATATATAAGATATATGTTTGGGACTTGGATGTCCACCTACTGGATCTAGGAGTTGGATGAGATCCAATTGATCTTCGAGATCTACCTAGTTAATTATCATACAATTTGTTGGCCAAAGTCAAGATTGTGTGATATTTAACGGGATCCTAGCCCACTAGGAAACACGGTTTCCCGAGTACTCGACAGAGGGTTAGAGGCTCGACGAAAAATAGTGGGAGGCAAGAATTGAATTTGCAATACTCGTTCAATTACTCGCCATATGCGCTCATTTAAATTATTTCGTCATTAGATTAAATGTTAGTTAGACTAATATTTAAATTGTTGTTTTAATAAACAGTTGGACTGTATTATACTTGATTATATATAATTGGATTATATTAATCAATATATTTGAATTAATTAATTTCAGTTTACAGTTGATTTTATAATTGGATTATAGTAATCAATGTAATTGAGGTTAATTAATTTGGATTATATTTGATTATATAGTTGGACTATTATAATCATTATAATATATAAAGTACCACTAATCGTTGATTAAATAGTTGGACTATTGTAATCAAGATAAAATTGAAAAGTTGGATATTTAAAATATAATCTAGGATTAAAATATTTTAAATGATTTAATTTTCAAATTGGGAATAAATAATAGTTACTTTATTTGATAAAATAACTTATTATACCTTAAGCCCAAAATTAAGCAAGATAAGTAGAGCATAAAATCTTTGGAAGATTTTTGTGATGATGACTGACTTAATGCTTAATTTAATATACTTGTCATAAATCTAATTTTGGATTTAAGAAGTATTAAAATTGCAATTTATAATTCTTGGAGAATTAATTGACTATTCATGTAAAGTCAAAGTTTGCAATTGGGCATGTAGCACGAGGTGCACATTCCTTTCAATATTCTAAAAACCAAGGCTTGGCCTAAGGTTCCTAAAATATTGAAAAGGATAATTGACATATCCCAAAGTGACTACCATTTGGATATGGAAGACACGAAGGAATTAAAGAAAGGGCGAGGCTCTAACTTTAAAAATGTTTGTCTTAGTTATGTTCACAGCTAGTATTGAAATTAGATTTTAAATACTTAGTGTGGTACATAAAATATATGTATTGATATTCAGAATCTGCTTTGAGCAGGATACTGACTTCAAGCTGAGATTGCTCTGCGAATCGGAAACGGGACGAAAGTCGCTGTTTCGACCGTAGATACCTAAGTTTAGGAACTACCCGGGGTATGTACTTGAATTAGGAACTGTTATAATGTAACTAGTTTGACTAGAGACATTATCTCTTTATCAGTGTTTAATTCGTTGCGGATAAAACCTTTATATTATAGAACACTGAGTGTTTTATTATATAAAGATGATACTGAGATAATATATTAGATATAAATAACAGAATTTATATTTTGAATATAAATAAAAATCTCAAACATATAAATTGACAAATAAATAGCTCAAATTGATTTGATCAATAGAGACTTATTTGTGGCATTGTTGTCTAGGACACAATTTAACGAGACTCGTATATCCACACTTTTGAAGAGTGGGTACTAGGACTGATTTGACTATTCAAATAAGGTCTGCGAATCTAGTTTATTAGGTAAAGTACCTAAAATACTATTTGCTTGGTAATAGTGTTAGTGCCACCGATCTGTTAGCCCTATTCATGGTGAAGTAAGTGGGCCCATATCTAGCTAGGCTAGATGTGAACATGAATATTTCGTGACCTTAACGGATGTGGCATCACGTTATGGTTATGTGTTTCTTTTGAAGAACACAAATCAGAAACTTTAAAGTTTCGACACGAAATACATAAACAGATCGGCTATAGCATTATTCCGCCACGGTAAGACCGTAATGGAAAATACTTTAGCAGTAAGTTTCTCGTATACTTGAAAGAGTATAGTATTCTTTCAATGAGGACTCCTCTTGGAACACGTCATTTTGACGGTGTGTCCGAACAGGATTAACCGAATTTTGTTAGACATAATAAGGTTAATCACGAGTCGCTTTGAGCTACCATTTCCTTCAATAGGATATGTTTAACAGTGCAAAACTTATTTAGAATAAGGTTCCATATAAATCTGTTTGACAGATATCGTATAGGATATGAACAGGAAAGAAACGAGGTTTCTCATTCCTGACAATTTGGGTATGCTAGGCATAACGTTTGGATGATACCAAACTAAGGACCCAAATTGGATAAGTGCCAATATAGGTTATCCTATGGGAAACCATAAGTATAGTACTTATACATCTCACATGAGAACAATGTGATTGTTGCTCTCCATGCGGTTTTCCTAAGAGGAATACCGATATGCAGTGGTAAGTGGGAGGATAGTATAACTCGATGAAAATCGGAGTAATACTGTTCTAGGCACTGAATCTTAATGGAACATATATAGTTCATCAAGGATGAAACTATACCATTAATCTTCGAATACACAAGAACAAAGGAAGTGATACGAGGTATCGACTCCCTATTATGACAAAGTGTCATGAGTCCGAAATGGATTCCATGTATATCAATAAGTTTGGATACTAGTTGATGTACCACAAGGCATTGTGCCTATTGGTACTATAAGTCTTCAAGGAAGACGTACATGGATGGCAATATACCAACGTATAAAGCTAGGCTTTTAACGGAAATGTATCGTTATCGACATTGTGATTGATTACGATTCAACCTTTTACCTATTGCCACTGTAGATCCATTTGGATGATGCTTGCTGACGCGAGCATAAGTTCTTGGAATTATCATTTTGATGCAATCATAATGGTGTATGATTTAATTCAAAACGAAAATGATTCTAGTGTAAATAAGAGGGTTAGTGGGAGCGCACTGACAGTGGCTGTCCTATAAAATAATGATAATACGTCATTTCTTGGAAATGATATTCCCATAAAATAAATGTCGGCGAAAGCTTGGCTTTCGAAATACTCTCCGTGGAACTGTACATTGAAAAATGTACAAGACCTGGTATATCATACGCTTTGAGCATATGGATTCACAAACAGGACAATCCGAGTGATAGTCACTGGATTGATGTTAGGAACATCCGTTAGTATCTTAGAGAACTAAGGATGCTGTCTTAGTCTATGGAGTAGGAGAACTTGAAGTGACTGGGATCACTGTAGCAAGTTTCCTATAACCGATAAAGACGACTAAAAGTCGCAAACGGTACTATACAGTTTGAATAACGGTGCAGTGAGCTGGAAATATTCCGAGCAAGATAACTGTTGCCGAATTAACAACACAAATGCGGATTATTGCTGCAGCTGAGGCAGCAATAGAAGCCATTTGGATCGATAATAAATCTAATTAGATTAGATATAGTTCTGTTAGCAGCTGAGCTAGGCGTCAGCACAGGCTAAAGAATTAAAGGTCTCATCGACGATCCAGATATATACTTCTATATCATCTGATTCGTTCGGATCATACATCGTGGCGATGTGATGATCGTGTAAATCGCGTCAGACGATAATTAAGCAAATCCGCTGACGAAAACCTTTCCTCAGCAATTTGAGCGAATTGTACATAGTTCGGGTGTTAGACACTCGAGTGACTGGCTATGTGCCAAGTGGGAGATTGTTGGATAATATGACCCATAGCGTCACTATTTGTACAGATCACGGTGTTGTTGTACAAATTAACTATGTGACAAGGAAATTGCACTCTCATCATTTGTGATTAGATCACCATAGATGTATAAATGAAGAGAGGTCCATATGATTAGTTCCTGGATTGAGATGATATGAGACAGTATCAATCCCCGAAGGATTAATCATTAAATATCCCTAGCCGAAGTATTATCGAGACTGGACATCGATAATGCGGAATAGGCTAGTATTGCACTTGTGCGCGTTGTGAGGGCACAACGGCATAGTTCTCATATATATAAGTATTGGATACTTATGCAAGTGCGATAGGAGGTTGTGTTTCACCGATGGTACGGGAAACAGCTTCGCTCTGGATAGACCCCTCGGAATCCCATTGGTATTATGACTATGTGTCTATGGGAGGCCGAAATCGAGGTAGGTGTGTATAGTCTTCTTACCTGAGACTTGCATCGCTAATACTTGCGATAATCGGTAGACTTTGGTCTTGGTGGTACAGGGCTTTAACCGGTTCTGTGTACACCGCTTCTGGGTTTATCAGAGAGTCGTAGTGTATTGGGTGTGATGTCGAGACGGAAGTGTCACTTCAGTCATATTGGAGTTGATGTCACGCAGGATACGGTACTAGTGCTCTTGAGTGTTGCGCAACCAATCGGGATATTGTGACCAGGTCATGTATATCCGATTATAGAGACTATGTTACCAGACATCCGACATGTGCTTCGGACGGGGCAGACACTTATCCAGCCC
Source organism: Zanthoxylum bungeanum (assembly GCA_019454045.1). Classification (NCBI taxonomy): domain Eukaryota; kingdom Viridiplantae; phylum Streptophyta; class Magnoliopsida; order Sapindales; family Rutaceae; genus Zanthoxylum; species Zanthoxylum bungeanum. The sequence continues at coordinate 10,948 of SKCR01010887.1, read as the reverse complement.
CAGCCCTAGCACGTGATTATCCGATACTGGGCCGATATACACACTACTAGGTATACTACGCTTGATACAGATCTATATATTCCTGTAAGAATATTTCTGGAGAATTGGGTAGGCATGGCGTTTTGCTAGAGCTAACCTTGTCTTGTAAATCGATATAAACGTAGTACGAGGTACTTACGTGTTCGGACAGTCCGACGATCGTATTTATTTACTGCCAACATATCCGGAGATCTCATGGGTCGGTTCCTGAAGATTCACCGATGACGTATTACTCGCACTTTGATTAATCTGGGATTAATTAGAAGAGAGAGATAGAATTAATCTGGGATTAATTCGATGAGAGAGAAAATTAATCTGGGATTAATTACGGAGATATTTTATCTCGGATAAAATATCGTTAAAGAGAGAGAACGATTAATTTGGAATTAATCGATAAAATAATATATTTGATATATTAATCGAAATTGGATTTCGACGCGGAATTAAAATTAGATTTTAATTCGGGCGAACGAATTAATTTAGAATTAATTCGTTAGCGACGTGAATAGTGAATTCGCTAGGCGTAATCACTTAATTACGACGCGACGGAAAATTCGTTAATTTGGAATTAGCGAACCCGAGCCCGAGAGTGATTGCGAGCGCATTCGCATTTCGAATTCGAGCGCGGCACGCGAGTCACATCAAGCGTCAAATCGCTAGTCGCGTCAATCGTCAAATTAATTGTCACTTTGAGTGATGTGACTTGACAATATGTCACTTTATTAAAGTGAATAGATGTGATGTGACTTAAAGTTAAAAGTTGAATGATGGAAAAGCTTTATTGTTTTAACTTTTGACTTTTGAATTAAAAAAGAAAGATATATATTTTTTATTTATTTTACTTGGTAATGAAATAAAAATATATATATTAAAAATCTTTTTCTCTCTCTCACATGCACAGTATACGGTTTCTCTCTTTTCCCTCTTCTTCTTCCCTTCTTTTCTCGGCTCACTGCCGATTCTTCTTCTCCTTTTGTCTGGTTTGACCGAGCATTTGAGAAGCAAAGAAGAATACAAGTGCTAGCACACACCTTGAGTGATACATAGGTGATAGGGAAGTGATTCTGTGAGCATGGAAGCTTGAAGCTTTGAGCTTCAATGGAGCTCATCAATGGCCGAACATGGAGGAAGCCGAACCAGTCCAAACCGCAGCCCACTGCCTTGGAGAGCTGTTGCCGTGAGCTTGGAGGATGCAAAACGCATCTTGTTCTTCACATCATCAAAACCGAAATTCAATGTGAGTATATTCCGCACCTCCTTTGATGTGTTCATATGTGGTTTTTTATGCATGTTTTGTGATCCTTGGGACTTTGATTGAACACTTACACAGAGATTGTGGAGCAATTAATAATGAATTTTGGTGGAGCAATTAGTGGATCAATTAGTGGAGCATTATAATTGATTTGGTGATGATTTGATGGAGGCAAAATTTTTCCTATAAATACCAAGCCATTTCATTTTAAATTCATACTTTCTTCTTTGAAATTCCTTAAGAATAATAATAAGAGATTGTTCTAGTTGTTTATTTTCAGTTTTCAGTAATTAATTTTCTCTTTCGCACTTTCTTTTATTTACTTTTCAGTTTTTACTTTCCGCAATTTACTTTTACGCACAACATTTTTTCTTTACTTTTTTCAGTTTTTATTTTCAACAATGAGGAGGTAATTCCCCCTTGATGGGGTAAAAGGCAAAGCTTTTATTATTGCTATTTAGATTAATCTCCCTTAATTATAATATATAAACTATTTAAAACTGACTTAATGATGATACCACGCTATATTGGCGGTTGGTAATTAATTATAAATTGATTTTAACCTGACTAATATGGATACCGCCTGGTTGGTCGGTTGGTAATTAATTATTATTTTACGTAATCAGGATATCGCCTATATGGCCGGTTGGTAATTATCACGCAAAGTTAATATATTATATTAAGGGAGATATCTAAAATAGTAGTAATAAAAGTTGATCCTCTAACCCCAGCATTTTTCTTTTATTGTACTTTTACTTTATTAATTTCAGCAATTTACTTTTACTTTTTTTTACTTTTTACTTTTTACTTTCATTTTTTTTTACTTTTCAGCAATTTACTTTTCAGTATTTAATTTTCAGTATTTACTTATGTCTTTTATTTTATTAAGTTTTTACTAGCCTAGTTATGTGTTGTTATTTGGGGTTGTGATGAATTCTAATATCACCGGTTTATAAGGGATTATTTTATAGTTTGGGTAATTTTAAGGTTTACTTATTAAGTCTTAAGCTTAATGCTTCTTGTTGTCTCATCACCAATAAGATTGATGTGGTAAATCTAAAATGAACTAGACATAGGGATTTTAGGTTTCAGCCTTAGACTAAATAACCCACGATCTTGCTTGAGGATATATAACCCTTAATAGATTTCCTTACAGGATAGACATATACCTGTCGGGCGGGGGTAGCCATAATTGGAACTTAAACTTAATGAATCCAGATAATTTGGTTGACATAGACATATGGTTCGATTGGGTTAAACTGGGTATTTGCGTCTGACCATCGATAGAGGCTTTTGCATAATTTCGTGTTCCAGGTTAGTAAACTGATTTACTACACAACATAAAATAATCACTTCATCTTTTAAAAGATATTAGAATGATTCACAACCCTAGATCTTTGTGTCTTTTGTTATTTTCCTTAGTATTTTCTTTTGTCTTTTTATTTATTTATTTATTTAGCAAATCTAAAATCAACCAAATCAATCAAGCAATCATTCTCTTCTCCTTCAATTAGATATTTGTAAATAAATAGATTCAATAATTAATAACAACAGTAGGAATTAAGTCCTCGTGGGATCGATATTTTTATACTACTTGAACGATACGTGCGCTTGCGTTATACGTGTGTGTTTACGCCGGTCACAAACCTTTCGCTCTTGAACTTGCGCTATGAATCCCTCTGATTGTACCATACACTTACATTCATGAAGATTGCAATTCCAGAATGCAGTCTTGACATCCATTTGTCAAATCTCATAGTAATAATATGCAGTAATAAATAGAAGAGTGCATGTGGATTTGAGCATGGCTACTGGCGAGAAATTTTCCTCATAGTCAACTCACCATTGGCCACTAGTCTACCCTTGAAGGTCTTTACCTTCCCATATGGTCCCCCTCTTTCTCTTGTAGATCCACTTGCAACCTATGGGTTTTACCCAATCAGGTTGGTCTATAAGTTCCTATACTGAGTTGAAGTACATAGACTCCATTTGATGTTCATGGCTTTGAGCCATTCCTCTATATTATAATATTTCATTGAACTACGATAGGTTAATAGATCATCTACACCATCCCTGGAAGCGACAGCTTGTACATCTCCAACTCATAGATAGCAATAACGTTGTCATAGAACCCTCCCACTACGTCTAGGTGGCAAATCATTCTGAAAAACTTGCATCTGATGCTTAGATGTCGAAGGTGTTATATGTCTATCAACTGTTATTGATGATGGTGTGTTGGTCGAACTAGCAAGTAACTCCTCGAGTAACACCTTACTTCGAGGTTTGAACTCCCTCATATAGTCATCCTTTATAAACATAGCATTTGTTGACACAAAAACTTTGTTATCTTCAGGGCTATAAAAGAATCTGGATAGCCTATAAATAGGCACACCTTCAAACGTGGCTCTAACTTAGTAGTCTTATTCTTCAGCACATGTGTTGAACACCCACATATGCGAAAATATCATAAACTAGCTTTACGACCACTCTACAACTCTAAGGGAGTCTTAGGAATTAATTTTGATGGAACTACATTAATGATATACATTATTATTTGCAAAACTATAACTAAACAAAGATCTTATCATGTATTGTATGGTCCGATTTCTCCTCTCTGTAACACCATTTTATTGTGGTGTTCCAGGTGTTGTGAGTCGGGATATTATCTCATGCTCAACTAAGAATTCCTCGAAATCTCTATCAAGGTATTCTCTTTCACGATCCAATCTTAGAATTTTGATCATCTTACCTAATTTTTTCTCAACCTTAGCACGAAAATCTTTGAACTTTTCAAATGTTTATGACTTGTAATGCATTCATAACCACCTTGAACTCTTACATTCACCAGTCTACAAATGTTCGAATGTACTAGCTCAACCTTAAGTGGTTGATTGGCTCTTATACCTTTTACAGTAAAAGATCTCTTGGTCATCTTTCATTCTATACAGGACTCGTAGACTGGTAAAGTTCCAAGCTTTAACTGGTTTAAAGCTATGTTCTTATCAACCTGTCTATCTAGTCAAAGCTAATTTGACCAAGTCTAATATTCCATAGATATGTGTCATCATGAGAAATCTTTTTCCGTTTTGTTTTAGGTTTTTCAACCTTAAATATTTCAGTGTTGAGTACTGAATTATGTGTTAACGGCCTTAACACATATAAATTATTTTCTGAATTTCTTGTGCATATGGTTAATCCATTTATATCAATAATAACCAAATTACTATTAAAAGAAACTGGAAAACCATCATCCGAAAGTTTAGAGACATAAATCAAATTCCAGCGAAAACTAGGAATAAACACCACATTGTTCAAATTTAAATAACTATTATATTAAAAACATAAACTCGAAACTACTACTGCTCTTACTGAAATGAAATCCTCTGTCCTAACTCTCATAGTATAGAAAGATTCAGGAAGGTCCCTCTATGAATCAAGTAACTGCAAAGAAAAAAAAACATGGTACTAGGCTCCAAAACCAACAATCCATGTGGAATTATCATCTTCCACTAATAGAGATTCGATAACAAGTAAATTGTATTTACTTGTAGCCATCTTCTCTTTTAGCTCAACAAGGTATTTAGGACAGTTCCATTTCTAAAGCCCCTTCTTGTTTCAATGGAAACACATTCCCTTGGGTGTGGCATCATTGGAGCCTATCTTATTCTTATTCTTCATAGGCTTTGCCCTAGCCTTCCTAGTGTCATTCTTCTTGTTCTTGGCAGATTTTGAATATTCGGTAATATTTGCCTCTCCACTAGGCTTATGAGGATCCACCAGCATGGACTCGTAATGGGTGAGCTTATTGAACAGCTGAGTCAAAGTAAAAGACAACTTGTTCATAGCATAGTTGCTTTTAAATGCAAGAAACTCTTCGGAATAGTTTCCATGATCATTGTCACTTGGCTACGCTCGTCAATATGAGCTCCATTGGTTTCAAACCTATTGAGGTAGGTCATCATCCTTAAGACGTGCTCTCGGACTGATGTCTATTCCTTCATTGTAACGGTCATTGCTAAGACTATAGCCTCATGACGTTGCCGCTCCGAAGGCTGCCCGAACATGCTCTATAATGACTCTATCATCTGAGATGTTATAGCCATAGACAAATGTTTTGCAGCAAGAACCTCGGGCATCCCTGCTAGCAAGTAGCAGTGGGATTTCTCATTAGCCGGACCTATTTCTGGTAGGCATCACGGAAAGCTTGGCAAGAGTTTCTGGCCGGCTCTGGAGGACATTCCTCTGTTCGGAAAAATTTAAGGTCTTCACATTCCAGAATAACGTTTAAGAAACCATGATTTTCCATTTGACATAATTTTCTCCCATTAATTTATCATTAGAGAGGGTGAAATTATTGAAGAAACCATGGCTGAAATAAAATGAAGTAAACATGCATTTAATATTCATTCATTACATATTAAAATAATCAAACATTTAGGCATAAAATTAAACATGATGCATGAACCATGAACAATGAATAATGAATTAGAAACCTAAGAGAATTACTATGTCATAGAAATTTATCATCTCACAAATAAGTGCCGCAATAGGGTAGGCCAAGTATTTGCATGATAGATCGAGACAATCTCAATTGATTAATATATATTGGAATAACTCATTTTCCTATATTAACCAACCACCAATTGATTTGATCAAGGAATTTCAATTAACATTTAATCATTCCTTTGTGAGTGTAACCCGTTGTTTTTGGAACCCTTAGACTTAACTAGTGAAGTGGCACCGTAGGGTAGGTCAGTTCACAAGATACATCTTGACTCTCTATGCTCTCGAAATCCAAACTTGATAGTTCCCCAAGATGGATACCATAAGTAGTGGGACAAAAACAAAGCCATCTCGAGGGTCCTTTTGAATCTCATATTTTCGGAATAACAACGGAGATTGAGGGATAAATTGACGTATATCCCTTTCCCACTCTCTATTTTAAAATTAATTTTTCTATTTTAAAATATCTAATATTTTAATTGACTAGTGTCAATAAATTTATGAGCGGCTAAAACATAATTTTCATTTACACTAGTGCACTATTAATGATCTTACCAATTTTAACTCACTAATATCTATTAGTCTCTACTAATTATTTTACTCAATTAAACTAATTTAACTAAGTCAGGTTTAGTGACCTAATATATCTTAACTTTTAAAATATTGCTACACTAATAAGTTTAAAATTTAAAATTCTAAAATATTGGTACATAAAATTTTAATTAAACCATTGAATTAATCTAGGACCGTTATAAATTCCAATGGTACCTGGAGATGTATCCCGAGTGCAGACCATATTACCGTCCATTCAAAATCGGCTATGGAATTTACGTCCAGGTTTCCATTCTATATACCAATGGAATTTATGATGCACTTATTAGGGCCATTATTTTTGAATTTCCAATTTTAAACTAAAAACCAATTAATCTGATTAATTCATTTTTCATGCATATCATATTCCAATTTAACCATTTTAAATGACATAAAATCATATTTTATGTCAAGAATATTCATGCATCCAAAACATGTTATGACATGTGAAAATGCAATTGTAGACACCCTACATTATATGACATGTTATTCAAACATTTCAAATTAAACATATATACAACATAAAAAATAATTTCGCATTTACCGGGCTCTTATTTTTGCTATACTAATCTAATTAGTACATAAAATTCACAATGCATCCCATGGTCTTCAAATCTTTTTCCACAGTGGTGTTCTCTCCTTTTGGGACTATGGTACTCCAAATTACAAAGAATGAAAACTTATAAAGGAAAATTAAATTACAATGTTTGTAAAAATGGCCTTATGGCTTTACAACCAAATCCAAAATAAATATAAAATAAGATTCGGAAAAATTTACGATCAATTCAAAAACCATTCATCATATGAATCAATAATTAAACATTAATCTCATGAATATTACTTTGTGCCTACTCATTTAAACATGTATATAATTATTTACATCTCATATAAATAAATAAAAACAATAACTTCAAATGAAAAAGAGAAGGGTTAAGAATAATTTTCAACCTCGCTCTTTATGTCAATTGTAGTAACCGAATTTATAGGGCAACGGAAACAATATAGGCACCCAAGATCGGACTTGAAATTTTTTTCTACCCTTCCTTTCACTTGGATGAATATGACAAGTTGCTTCACTGAAATTTCTACCCCCGAATATCGCCCTGAATGAAACCTGAACAACGCCTCCAATTTGGATTGTTTTGGACCCGAAATGCGCACAGCTCACTACCCAAATCAGCCTCTATTTGCTTGAGCCACACCAATATTTTAGGTCTATTTTTTCTGTTAAAAATAGCCCCATAACAGTCCTAAAACACACCTTAATGTTTCTCAAATTTTTTGGATTAAAACAAAACAAATTGAGCCCCGGAACCCAGCACAAAGTAGCTGCAGTGAGCAAATTCTGCTCACTCCCATAAGGTGATATAAAGAAGGAGAATATGGTGATTTTATTTCGACACCAAATAGCCTTTCGTGCTATGTCTCATCACTAACATAATATAGTATGGGCTATACTCACGAATTAATCTCTAAACTCTTTAGAGTTTAAACTATTGTCACATTAGATTTTATTTGGTTTTTTTTGTTCTTGCTTTTCTTCAACTCTTGAGAGAAAAAGCTTAGAACATCAAAGGGTGACTATGGTTATAATAAGATAGAATATGCAAAAAGAAAATATAATTTTCTTTATATACCTAGGGTTTTTATTTCCAAAATAAAACCGAAAACTTTTCCCCTCCATATAGCAAGAATCGGTCAACCCTAATACTTTTGTTAAAATTTCGTAACATCAATTTTAATTTCCTTAATGGAAAAGATGTTATAAAATAAATATGCTATCACCTTTTAAAAAATGTAACATCCAAAACTAACCAAAGGTTTCCAAAAACTTATTTTTGGAAATATGAAATTATATCTTTATTAAATTATAATATATAATTTAATAACTTACAATAAATCATTATCATATAATCATTTATTATAAAAACCATATATTAAAATCAATATATAGTTTCAAGTGTGAAAAAAATTATTATTAATCATATATATATGAGTATATAATTGGACTATCCAACTGTATTTAATCTGCTACAGTATATAGAGTTAGCACGGGGACCAAATGGACATACGGTTCCAAGCTTTAATTCAAGAATAATAAATAAACTATTAATTAAATATTTTGAATTATAACTTCAGGTTATTCCTCTAAAAATATGAAACTGCACTCTCGTTACCGTAGATAGATAAAATAAGTTGAACTATGTCGGTGTTCATTGATATACCCATAATATACATATTGGTCCTTCACGAGTATCTCATAATTTGAGCCGGGTCATAATGTCTTTTATTCCCTTCTAATTATTTTTACCTTAGTTATCATCGATTCTCTAATGAACGATATTCATAACCACTATAAATGTTAATCTTTCTATTCGTAATAGAATGAGCACTCTAATCGTTAAAGTATTGAATCAACCCTTAAGGAAGATACTCATATACCTCTCGCAAGAAGGAGTGAACTCCTTATCCTTTTTAAACGTCTCCAGCTACACACCAAACCATGTCCCTAAAGTACGTAGTTATTGGTCGGGATTGGTACACCAACCTCATCTTTGTAAATCAAAAGACATGGCCTGTTATGCATGAGTTCGTAGTGCACTCAAGATTCAGATCAATCCATATATGCCCATCTAGTATATTGAAATTAGTTTCTTTATTTAACTGATATTATAGGAAACTCATTTTTATCTGGGTCCAGCCCTATATGATCACATCATATAAGGTGCCTTCATTCTCATGTTACTACATGGTCGATCCCGGATCAAAGTCGCCATATAATTATATAATAGAGCGCAGCTATAGATAAACCCCAAAGAAAATATCTGCTTTGTTTACTATCTATAGACCATTTTAGATTACTAATTTCAGACTTACATCCTCTTGTGTATGACACTCATACACTAAGTCTGAAGGCATATTAGTAATTTAGGGCAAACAAGATAATTTACAATATGCGATATTAAACAAACACTTTTGATAAATGAATAATGCATCTTTTTTTTATTTAATAAAATATAATTCCATTTATATTACATGAAACTCTATGGCATATATCCCAACTGAAACTGCCTATATTTTCATAATACCTATAACAACATTTCGGTGGCTAAAATAGGAATTTCACATCTTAATTATTGCAAATTCAAATCTATCAGAAGTTATAAAAGGAAAGTCACTATATTGAATCAATTAAGAACTAAAAATTGGCTTAGTTTGATTACTAAACAAACCCATATGATTGCTTAGTAAAGGCAGCCCCACCTAGAATCTTTCTAGATATATCTCCAAAATTCTAGTTAAAAGAAAAAAAAAAACAAAAGCTTATCATTTTTCTTATCTTGGTCCAAAATAGAGAGGGAATGGGAGTGAAAACAATTCAGTTTTCTTACTGCAAATTTGAGAGGAAAATAGAGAATATCAAGTAACAAGGAAGGTATTCTATATTTGGAGATTCCTTGGAGCAATATGGAGAGCAACTAGGTAAGGCTTTTAAATATATTGTAATTTCAGAATTCTTACACTTCAGGGATGAGTATTTATGTGGTTAATTGATGGTAGAATGATGAAAAATGGTTAAGAAGTGTTGAATTTGGCCTTGGAAACTTTAGAGGCCAAATATGTAACACCCTGGTCGAACCAGTCATACTCGGTAGAGTGAATCATCTTATATAAAACCTTAGAATTCATAAAATAAGATAAAAATAAGTTTCACACCTTAGGGATCTCGTTCAGAGGTCTCAGATAAATTTTGAGTTTTAGTCTTCCATTTTAGCTTAACCAAGTCAACATGCTACCTTTCATATTTTGGCCATAATTTTCTCATACGATCTCCGATTTTGTGAATATTATATATTCGGAAATCTTAGATCGAGACCTATAACTTTAATGTTGAACAATTTTCTAAATTTGGAGTAAAACCTAATCAAAAATATGATTTTAACGGGTACTATAGTATTTCGGGAATCATCCATAAAATTCATCATGTGCCTTACAAAAAATTATTATTTTATTAAAAAAATCAGCCCTTTTATCTATTTAAAGCAACTTTCTTAGCCATTATTCATCTCATTCACAAAGAAATAGAATAGCCAGATTTTTTTCTCTTCAAGCTTCACGTTCTTTCTCATTTTCTTCTCTTCTTGGCCATTTCTTCAGCATTCTTGATAGAAATCATAAATATCCTCAAGTCTAACACCTTAGTAAGTCTCTAACTTCATTTTTTTACTTAATTTGAAAGATTTCAAAATTTTCCTTTTCTCCCAAATTTCAAAAATTTGGCATTTTGAGTAGTTAAAGTATGATTGACTTAAAGCTTTGGATTTAAATGTTTTTTCATGCATTTGTAAGCTTGGTAGCATGCATTTGAGCTTTATGTGATGGACAGAGGAAATTCAAAATTTCCTACCTTTGGCAGAAAATCAGGGGCTGGTTTCTTGAGTTTTTGATATGCGATGCTTGTGCTTGCAGTGATAACGATGGTAGAGGTGTAGAAAAGGAAAACGAGGTTTAATGTGGTGATGGAAAATTTTTAGAACCCTAATAGAGGGCTGGCCGAGAGTC